>APFE030356577.1:60680-143828 GCA_000404065.3 Pinus taeda | reverse complement strand
GGATATATTCATCTTCATATCTTTCCATGTCCTTATCATACTCAGGAGCCCACATACTTCCAACATATATTAACTATTACATTGTTATTATGAGCATACAATGGCTTTTCAAAAAGTGCTTAAAGGATAAATTGGATACAAACAAAATCATGGTTGTCACACAAGAACCAACCATCATGCAATCCAATAAAAATATACTTTGCAAACAATAATCAAATTATCATTATGCAAAGTTCAAAGATCAAAATAGAATGCAACAACAAAAAATTGGTTGTAACACAAGAACTAACCATGTTGCAATTCAAGTAAAACACTTTGCAAAAATATGAAGTTATCAAATGATATCATGCAAAGTTAAGCCAAAGCTCAAGGATCAAAAAAAGTTAATGTAATATATATTGCATGAGGACATGCAATAACTTCAGTTGGGGGGTATGTTGGGTCTTGAAAATGTCATTCATTTCCATTACACTTTCACTATTATGTCCATTATATCACCTTCATTTTACTACTATGTTACTACATTCATCCCACTTTCATTATCATTGGACCACATTTATGTTTTTCCAAACTTTATTAATTCTAAGCCTTTTCAAGTGAATTTGTGGTTAAAAATTAGAAAATAATGTGCATATGCTTATACCTAACAAGTGGGTTGAGATTGTTGACATGTGTAGGTTGAAAGGAGGCTTCTAGAAGACCTTTATGTGGCACCCTAAGGCCAAATTCGAATTTGAGTGGAGAGAATCATGAGATCATGAGAATATGTGTCACATCTCCTAATTGTATTGAAACTCTAAAAAGAGATGTGTCTTATTAGTTTCTATTTTGATTAGGACTCTAGAGGTAGAGGGAGAGATTCATGGACTCTCATTAATGAGATGGCTTCTCATCTTTTTGTATAAATATGAGATCTCTCTCCTTCATTTGTTAGCTTGTTAGTCTTAGGTTAGCTTCACTTCTAGTTCTTTAGCTTGGAGTTTGTAGTTCTTCCTTGATGGCTTTGAAAAGCTTTGGAGAGCTTTGTTGTACTTTGTAATTTTGAAGAATTTGAATAATGCTTTGATGTTCTCAACATGGAAGGAGATGTGAAGTAGATGTCATGGAGCACATTAGAATGTAAGGTAGAGTAGATTTTATTTTGAATTTTTCTTTGATTTCATTCATGTATGTCATTTTATTGCTTTCAAGTTTGATAGTTTAGATTTTTTATTCATGAAATTTTAATTCATGCAAGTGTGTTCAACCGGTTGATTGTGGATTAGTTTTTCTCTACATGTTTTTGCATCAAATAGTGACATGAGATTTGCCTCTCTGCTGAACTTTTTCTTAAGCTTTTCAATTTTAGTTATGCTTTGATTTCAGTCTTATTCATTTGCTGTTGTTAGTTAGTTTAGATATCAAATTCTTCATGTCATTTGACGTTATCTCTAGAGCCATGGCTTAACCCTTAAAAGCTACTTGGTGAGCTATCGGATTGTGAGTGAAGTGATTTGATTTTACTTTCATCTCTGCAATTAGATATCAGGTTCTTCATGTTATTGACATTATCTCTAGAGCTATGGCTTAACCTTGAAAACCTACTTGGCGAGCTATCGGATTATAAGTGAAGTGACTTGATTTTACTTTCATTTGCAAGTAGGTAATTTAGATATCAGGTTCTTCATGTTATTGACATTATCTCCAGAGCCATGGCTTAACCCCGAAAAGCTACTTGGCAAGCTATCGGATTATAAGTGAAGTGAATTGATTTTACTTTCATTTGCAAGTAGATAATTTAGATATCAATTCTTCATGTTATTGACATTATCTCTGGAGCCATGGCTTAACCCGGAAAAGCTACTTGGCGAGATATCAATTATAAGTGAAGTAAAGTGATCTTGTTTTCGTTAGTATGCAATTTTTGGTTTGTTTGAATGCAATAGTTTAGATTTTATTTTTGTTTACTAGATGGGCAGCAGAAACAATGATTTCATGATCAGTATTTCATCTTTTGTTTGATTTAAGTAGCTGCATATTTACATTCCTGTTCGAGTACTAATTTTATCAATAGCATGTTTTGAGATCTTTTGAAATGCTAAGTTTTGGAAGTTACCATAGGGGACATAAACCTTGTTTTGAAATTTACATCCATACTTGACCTTTAAAAGTATTCTTAAGACCTTAGAATAGGATTTCCATTTGCATTAAACACTTTAGGAAACCAACAAGAACAAAACCCCAAAAACAACATAAATTATAAAACAACGAAGTAAGAAAAAGGTTAACTAAGCGCATATGGTGCACCACACTTCATCAGTTGACGATACCCGGATTGATAATTTATGCAGAGAAATTTAAGATGTTAAATTGACTAGACAAGGAATACAAGAGTAGATCACATGGTGATTGTCAATAAGATAGACATGATACAATTAGAGATGGAAGATTATTGGACACTCCAGAGACAAGAAGGGATAGGCACATGTATGACTCTAGTTTTGATTCAAATAAGCACTATGATCGTCTTCGGTATCATCCTTACAGGAGGAGTGATGGAGGGTATTTTCGGGATGAGTTTAAGAAAGTGAAGGCACCTAATTTTGATGGAGAGATGAAGAGATCATAGGATGCAAAGGCATAGTTTCCTGGTATTTTGAAGTTCTTTAGGTTGCATGACTACTGTGAGAATAGGAAAGATAGAGTTTCTACTTTCAGTTTTAAAGGTAAAGAAGACATCTGGTTGGAGGATGTGAAGAATGTCAGGGACATAAGTGAGGAAGATCTAACTTGGAGTGAATTTGAGCGGCTATTCCAGAAGAAGTATTTGTCAAAGAGATACTTCAATGATAGGGCAAAAGAATTCTATGAACTAAAGATGGGATCCATGAAAAATGATGAGTACACCAGTAAGTTCTTGGAACTATTGAGGTATGTGCCTTACCTCAAGGAGGAGAAGGCTAAGATTCAAAGATTCATTAGTAGAGTATCGGTTGCATTCAAAGACAGGATTGAATTCGATGAGCCTAGATAATTGAAGGAGGTCATTCGAAAGCTAAGACATTGCTATGAATAATCGAAGTGCAGAAATGAGACTAAGTCAAACTGGAGAGGTGATGTAAAGAACAAAGAAAAATGGGATAAAAAATGAGCAGGGCCATAGAGTACAGATAACAAGGAGAATGTTTCATCGCCTAAGAAGTTCAATGCATCATATAGAGGATAGCAAAAACAGCCTCAAGAGCAAAGTAAGGAGCCTGTGCATTGTTGGACTTGTGGTAAATATCACCTTAGGAGAGATTGTCCAAAACATCAGAGTGTTAGACTTCAAATATAAAAGGGAGATGAGGCGTAGACTGTTGGAGATGTAATCCATAGTATTCCTCATATTTATGCAGTCATGAAAAATAGGTAGGTAGAACATCAGGGATCTATCATTAAGATGGATGGTAATATTTGTGATCAATTTATTTCTATTTTGATTGACCGTGGATCTAATTATCGCTATGTTAGTCCTGACTGGGTGGATAAGTTTGGTTTCAGTAAGGAATTGCATGCAGAGTCTTGGTTAGTCTAGTTGGCTACAAGTACGAAGAAGTGAGTTGATCATTGGGTAAGAGCTTTTGCATTTGACTTAAATAGTATGCCTACCACAAAACATTTGAATATATTACCATTGGGTTCATACAATATGTTATTGGGCATGGATTGGTTAGATTTACATAGAATGAAGGTTGACTGCTATGACAAAGCTATTGAGTGTGTTGATGATAATGGAGAAACAAGAGTCTTTCCAGGTAAGAAGAAAGCCACATCAGTTAGGATGGTGACAACTATGCAAGCAAAGTGTAGCCATAGGAAAGGGTGCAAGCTATTTTTAATACATATTTCTAGCGATAAGGGTAATGCGGCTGAGGATGCGGATGTGTGGAGTAGATATCCAGTGTTGTAGTATTTTTAGGATGTAATTCCTGAGTACATTTGAGTCAATTCCAAGTGCAGCTCCAGCATCAAAAGCACCTTACAGGATGAGCACACCTAAGTTGAATGAGTTAAAATTGCAGCTGAAGGAAATGTTGGAAAATGGATACATTAGGTCAAGTGAATCACTGTGGGGTGCACCGGTCTTGTTTGTGAGAAAGAAAGATGATACCCTCGGATTACGCATTGATTATAGGAAATTGAACCAAGTGACTATCAATAATAGATATCCTTTGCAGAGGATTAATAACTTGTTCGATCAATTGAAGGGAGAAGCAATGTTCTTGAAGATTGAATTGAGATTCGAATACCATCAGGTATGCATCAAAGAGGAGTATATATACAAGATTATGTTTAGGACCAGGTATGGGCATTATGAGTTTTTTCTTGTTCCATTTGGCTTAATGAATTCTCTAGCTACATTCATGTGTTTTATGAATACTGTGTTGCATCCATATTTAGATAAGTTTGTTACTGTGTTCATTGATGATATACTGGTATATTCTGAAAATCAGGAAGAGCATGTCGAGCACTTAAGAGCAGTGTTGAGGTTGTTGAGAGGGCATCAGTTGCATGCTAAGCTAAAAAAATGTAGTTTTTTTAGGAAGAGGTACACTACTTGGGACATGGTGTCACCAAGGAAGGCATTGCAGTAGGTCCAAAGAAGATAAGGGCCATCATGGAGTGGGTAGATCCTAAGAGTGTGGATGAGGTGAGATCTTTCATGGGTCTGGCAGGCTACTATAGGAAGTTCATCAGGAACTTCTTGTAGATAGCTTATCCAATTACATCATTGTAGAGGAAAGGTAAGAAGTTAGAAAGGACTGAAGAGTGTGAGGGTCATTTTGAGTAGCTCAACCAGTTGTTGACACATGAACTAGTGTTACAAATTGTAGATCTAGACAAATAGTTTGTATTATGTACAGATGTTTGCAAGAGAGGGATCGATGGAGTCCTTATGAAAGATGGACAGGTGGTATGTTATGAGTCTCGGAAACCAAACAAACATGAGTAGAAATACCCAAAGCATGATCTTGAGTTGGCAGTGATTAGACCTGCATTAAAGATGTGGATGCACTATCTTCTTGGATGGTGGTTTGTTCTTATGAGTGATCACATTGGGTTGAGGTATTTGTTTGACCAAATGAATCTGAATTCCAGGTAGGCTACATGGTTGGCCATGATCAACAAGTTGGATTTCGAGATAAGGTCCATCAAAGGCAAAGAGAATAGCGTGGAGAATGCTCTTGGTAGACGGATATAGGTACATCACTTGGCAGCTATGAGTTCTTATGGGATAGATTTACAGGACAGGATCTTTTGGGTAGGATAGCAGAATCCCAGATATATGGGGTTTGTGCATAGGTTGCATCAAGGTATAGGTACAGGTACAAGTGATAGTATAGGTACAGGTAAAGGTGATGGAATAGGTACAAGTATAGGTACAGGTAGTAGTATAGATACAGGTAATGGCACAGGTACAAGTACAAGTGCAGGTGTACAAGACTTGGACTATTTTTCTTACAATAGATAGATTGGTCAGGTTCCGGGACAGGATATATGTACCAGATAGCAGTGAGCTCAAGAAGGTGATCTTGAAGGATTTTCATGTGAAACCATATTCTAGTCACCCAAGTTACCAGAAGACATTCACATCAGTGAAGAGGTATTACTATTCGCCGAATCTGAAGAAGGATGGAGTAGAGTTTGTGGCAAGATGTTTCGATTGTCAGCGAGTGGAGGCAGACTGTAAACATCTAGGTGGATAGCTATAGCCGATCATGATTCCAGAGTGACAATGGGAGGTCATTTCCATGGATTTAATCATGGTCATTATGGACATGTTAACAAAGGTTGCACAATTTGTTCTGATGAAGTCTATGTTTTGAGCTAGTGATGTGGCACAAGTATTCATATGAGACATGGTTAGACTACGTGGCATTCCAAAGAATATTGTATCATATAGGGATGTGCAATTCACTTCCATGTTTTTGGAAGGAGTTATTTGCAAGTTTGGGTAGAGAGTTGGCCTTCAACATAGCTTATCATCTACAGACGCATGGATAGACAGAGAGGGTCAACAGGATATTAGAGGACATGTTGAGGATGTATGTGATTCATAAACAACGTATCTTCCCTTAATAGAGTTCACATACAATAATGGTTATCAGGAGTCACTGAGGATGAGCCATTTGAGGTAGTTTATGGGCGGTGTTGAAACACTCCCATTAGTAGAGTGATCCAGTTAGTAGGGTAATGATTAGACCAAGTATGTTGGCAAACATGGAACAAGAGATGTAGGTGATCAAGAAGAATCTTAGGGAAGCACAGGATAGGCAGAAGGTCTATGTTGATAGGAACCGGTTGTTCGAGGAGTTCTAGGTTGGGGAACAAGTGTACTTGCACATCAAACCGAAGAAGATCTCCTTGCAGATTGGATCATGTGCCATGTTGGCACCATGGTTTTGTGGACGCTTCAGTATTATTAAGCAGACTGGGCCAATACCCGATTGACTTGCACCTCCTCTAATAGTGAAATTCCACAATGTTTTCCATGTCTCATTGCTTAAGAAGTATGTTAAAGATGGTGATGATGTGATTGACTGGTATGTATTACAGGTGGAACCAGATGTAGAATTCCAGTCGGAGCCTCGATGTATATTGAAGAAAATGGTGCTCATGCTATGGAATTGAGAAATCGAGAAAGTTAAAGTGAAATGGAAGCACTTTGGGCCCGATGAAGCTACATGGGAGATGGTAGTTCACACGCGAGTCATGTATCCTTCCTTGTTTTCCGGTTGAGGCAAAGAAACATTGATAGGTGTTCTGGTGTTTTCTTATGGTAGTTTGGTGATTGCTTATGGTGATTTAGTATTTTCTTATGATGGCCTTGTATATGCTTTATGATGGTTTAGTATTTTCTTATGTTGGTTCAGTATATGATTTATGGTGATTGATATATGCTTTATGATGTTTTGATATATGCCTAGATATGATGTTAGTATATGTTTTTATATAAGATTTGGCATATGTTTGGTATATATATTTTTATGATGTTGCTATATGTACACCTATGTATGGATGTAAATACTGTAACAAGCTATGTTATAAATCCCCACTATGCAGTATGGGTGTTATGTTATTATACTTTCATGTGGTTATTTTATCGTGATGTTATGATGTCATATGAGTTTTTCTTGAGCAAGATTTTCTTTATAAATATCGTAACGAGCTATGTTATAAAGCTCCACTATCTGGTATGTTGTCCTAGTGTCATGATGTTATGTCTTGAGCAGCTCTTTCATTGTAAACATTGCATCGAGCTCTGTTATAAAGCCGCATAAGTAGTATGTCTCCTTTTAGCAGTTTGATGAGGTATAAGTGTGATTGAATACCAAGGACGATGTCCCCCAAGGGGGATGGTTTTGTAACAACCGTGGTGAAAATTCCATGTAATAAATATTAAAAACAATAACCACGAAAGAATGGGACACTTATTCCAAGCTGAATGTGGGCAATACATCATAGGGGGTGTTCATTTGGTTGTTTATGGCTAAGAAAATTGGAAAAGGCAATGGCTAAGGAAAATAAAGGCATTTTTGGCACATTTATTTATGAAAATAATGGAAATTAGGAGAAAAGGGAGGTGGAAGGTCACAGGTTGCACGTGAGGAGGAAAATGAAAGAAAATAATGGAAAATGAAGAAAATATAGGCCTCATTCATAAAAAGCATTCTTAGGATCAGTTGGTAACCTTTTGTCAGTTCAGCGTTGGACCTCTCCCTCATTATTCTTTCTCTCTCATACTCTTGGATACTTAAAGTGTTCTTGTAGCACCCTTCGAGGGTGTGGCATACTTGGATTCTTTGAGCAGGAAGGCAAAGGAAAAGTAGGAAAGCACAAGAAGGCATTAGCATCAACAAATGCATCATATTTTCTTGTGGGTACTGAGTTGCATGTATGGTTTCTTCACTGGTTTTGGCATGCATGTGGTTTCTTGGTTGTGATCTATCACTGGCATGGAGGATTGCCTAGATGGAAAATGGATTGCCTAGCCTTTCCATTTTCTGGATAACCATGGTGATTGTGGGTTTACTTTCATTTCTTGATTTGGGTTGGTTGTTTTGTTTCCTTAGCTTGGGTTGAGTTACTAGTCCTGGAGCCTTAGTTGGACAAATGCTTTGGAGCCCTGTACTAGCTTGCGTTGAGTTACTAGTCCTAAAGCCTTGGTTGAACTAATGGTATGGAGCCCTTGGTGGGTTGAGTTACTAGTCCTAAAGCCTTGGGTGTACAAACACTCTCGAGCCCTGGAAGGTTTGGATAGAGATCGATCTGAGGATGATGTGGTGATGTCCGACTGTGAGGTGGAATCATTGTTTGATGGGTTGAGGTGGATGGCCTCTGGAAGCTTTGGATGATTTTTGATTGATGTGTTTTACGAGATCCCACATTCATGCTTGGAATATGGCATGGGGATGAATGACTGAAGAGAGATTTAGCTCAGCCATTCTATGCTTAGGTGGAATGTGGTAGTCCCATCTCTGGTTGGTTCATTGCATTCATTAATGAGAAATCCTTTCCCTTTATTTTCATGTGTAAAGGTACTGATGTATTTATGGATTTGATGGCTAATATGTTTATTGTATTTCTGTCCCTATTATCCTGGTTATCTGCACATTTTATGACAACAACTATGTATGGCTCTCAACATGTTTTTACTTGTATGTGAATGGATAAGGTGCCTATGACCTAATAGATGATAATGCAGAAAATGGCATGAGGGAACAATGGTTCATAGTGATTCTGAGATAAGTATGAGACCCATACACTTAATTTTGTTGTTTACACTTGTAGATTACATGTCGATGATATTTTTGATGAAATGCATGCCAATGCTAGTAGGGATACAGTTAAGTTCTTAAACAAGTATTTGCTTTAGTACTTTTATTTCCATGATACTTTACAGATTTGAAGAGATGGATCAGTTTTGGGTAGTGTCTTGGGCTCTGAGCCTAAGAAAGTGGCTTAAATCCCAGGGTCTTTGGCACCACACTGACAATTTTGGTCCACAATCCCTAGCAAGTAGGCCTGTGAGAGCGACTTTAGGTTGCTAGGCACTCCCTTGCCCATAACATGAGAGTGAATATGGCCCAAGAGACATGAAAAAATAGTGGGACCCAGGGACAGGCTGTCTGTGTGGGTGAATTGCCTTCTAAGGGTTCTGTTGATGATGTTGGATGTTTGTATGGCATGTTTCCGTCAGTTACACTTCCTTAAGGTGACTTAGGAGGTCAAATCATATCATTGTGGCCTCTCATTGCATATTTACCCCGATTGGCCAGTTGCTTGGGTAGATGTGGGAGGAGGGTGTTACACTGTAATCCACCATTTTCATCATCATCTTTGATCTTCTTCTTCATACAAGCATGCCATGTTAGTTAAACCAAATATAGACATAATCAAAATCATACCATAGTGAAGTTAAGGGGAGGCTATCTTGTCTACACAATCAGTTTTGACTAGCACAATATCTATATCTATATATATATATATAATATATATATATAATATATATCTATATATATATATAATATATATTATAATATATATATAATATATATATATAATGACACCAACATATCAACCTATTGACATAATGCATGATAACTCAAAGTATAAAAATGACTATATACATGACAACCATAACTACTGCAATGCATGCATAACAATCACATATATCCCATCCAATCCAAGTGCTTGAACCTTGAATATCTTATATCAATATATAACCACCCCTTTCGACATTCACCTGCTTTTACAAGCTCCTACGGTAAATGTGAGGTTCAGTGCTACTATGATATGACTCAAACTCCAAGTTCTAGTTATGGAAGTTGGGCCTACAATATGTCTGCAAAATCACATCGCTCAGATACCACAAACCACTTAGGAGGCTGAAACCCACCCAAGGTGGTCAATCCCTGAGATAGAACCACTTTTCATTCGGGAAACTCCCCAACCACACCCATAACACTACATTCGTGGAGTTATGAGGCTCAAACTACACTCGCAAGATTGCATGTGTGGAGTTATGACCTAATTTCTCTTGTTCTGTTTATACACTCATGAGATCTATGCCACTTTTTAAGGAAAGCCTTCAGACCACCATCCATAATTGCCTGTAACTTTCCAGAATCATGATTAAGGTATTAATAATTCCAAAAATTAAAACTTGAAGAAAGAACTTGATCTAGAATACTTATCAAATCATGAACAAGATCCATAGCTATAGCACATCATAGAACCATGCTTATAACCAGCATATAAAAAAATATTAACCATGACAAATCAATCGTCAAATAAACATAATAACAAGTAAAAGTGCTTATACATCATAGTAGTAAAATAAATCTTATTAACATATGAAAAATCCAACCAAGTCAGGGACTTCCATGTACCGCCCGACCATATATTGGGTTGAACCAAATATTTCTTTCAACCAATCACCTTCATGCCATATTCCAAGCATGAATGTGGGATCTCATAGGATAAGGCAAGACATAATCAACCAGATACTCGAGAGGTTAAACCACCTCCACCCTTAAGCTACAATGATATCACCTAAATTAGTCCCAATATCACAAAACCAAACTGAGATTGGAATCGTCAAAATTTAGTAACCATACCTTGAGGAATTTTCCTATCTCCACCCACCTGTCAAGGGCTTCCCAAATAAAGCCATCTCCAACCCAACCCTTGGGAATTTTCTTGGGACCACCTCACCCGGTTTCAAAACCTTCTGAATATCCAAAACTCAACCAAGAATGAATCCCATCACTCCATTGTTATCTAGGAAATGGCAAGGCAAGGCTGAAATCACTGTCAAACTCGAAAAATCCCATGCCAATGACAACAAATGAACCAAACAAACAAATGTATGTACCATGCATTCACACCTCAACTAGGAAATCACACATGCAACATGTTACCTAGAAAATCCTCCTAATGAAGTTATTGATTCAACCTTATCCTTTATTTCCTTTTATTTCCTTTATTTTCCTTTTCTTTCCTTTCTCCAAATCCAAGTGAATGCCAAAATTCTCCAAGAATACTCTAAGTGTCCAAGAGTGTATGAGAGAGAAAATGAAAAGAGGGGCAAACTGAATTGAGAAAAAGTTTTGAATTGATCCTCTCATGCCTTTTTATCTTTTATTTCCCTTTTTTCTTAATTTTCCCTCTAATTTCCCTTGCATGCAAATATGTGTCTCTTAACCTCCCTTTTATCTTAATTCAATTTATTTTCATAATTAAATGTCAATGATTACCTCTTTTTCCTTAACCAAAGCCTTTTCCAATTACCATAGCCATAACTAAAGTAGAAGTGATTCCCGCTAAAGTGTTTTCCCGACATTTAGCTTGGAATATGTGTCCCATGACCTTGGTCTTATTTTCCCTTTATTATCCTTTATTGCATGAAACTTTAACTTGGGGCTATTACAAATTTTGGAAATACAATGATGATTTTCTGTATTTGCATTATCAAGGAATCTAGTGATGATGTGATTCTCTTTAGTTGCATTTTCAATAAATAAACTGACGATATGGTTCTATTTAGTTGCACTATCAAGGAATTTAATGGAGGTATTTGAGAGATGATATAACATGTTCAACTTCGTGAACATGTATTATTGTTGAGTTATCAAAATCAAGAAGTGTTTTATGAAAGGTGTGGATATCCCTCTTACTAGTAACTAGTAAGACTAAATTATCATTGACTAGTGGTGTGGTAGAGGGGGGAGAGGTATGTACTTCCGCCCTTTCCCAGATATGCACTTCCAATCTTAACTCCACCTTCTACTTTATGCATGGAGGATTTGACCATTGTTGGAGAGATTTTCTGGTCTGTTGGATGGTTGAGATCTGATTTCATCCTGTGGTTAACTGATATGTAGTTTTTAACAATGTATAAAGATGTACTTCAATGAATTCATTTGTTTAAGTTACATGTTTTGTATTATGCTATTTACTTACATTATATATACTCTAACATTCATAGTATATAATTTGTAGCTAGTTGATTACCTTATGTCATGTGTGCTTTTATTTTTGCAACTTTATTTCTTTAATTATTTTATATATTTATCAAATTTGCAAATCCTATGATTAGTAAAATAATATATATATTTTTTCCTTCATACGTAGTTTATGTTTGCATATACTTTCCTATCGCACGTGAATTCTTAAACAAATCTTGAATAAGGAATTGAGGTGTATTTGATCCATTCATGTTTTTCAATAGCTCTTCTAATTGTGTTATTATTTCAACCTATTCATCTTCCAACTTCCCAAGCCTTTGCTGAAGTTCCAATAAGTTATTCATCAACATTAAAATATCTTGGTTGAGGATCAAGATATCCTGGTTGGGCATTAAGGTATCTTGGCTCAGCGGAAACAAATCTTCCTACATGCCTCTTCCATAGCTCCCTTCAACCATTTATCTCACTATTAGTATTCAATAGTAATAACTAAAGGGTGGTATTCTGAGTGACAGAGCATGCTTTCCCCCCTAGTTTGGGTTACTAGTTTTCTTGAACTACTATGATACACTTTAATGAAAAGCCAAATTAATAATGCCAAGAATATCAAAATCATGTCTAAAAATCCTGATAGAGTTTCCAAAATCATGTCTAAAAATCCTAATAGAGTTTCCATTTAATGTAATTTTTTCTTAAAACAAAAACAATTTTATATTGCACTAAACTAAAAAATACTTCTAATGTTAAAATGTGAAGTAGTGTTAGAAATAATTTCCATTGAGAAATCTATTAAATCCTAAAGATGAAATTCAAAATGATAAAGAAACTTATTCTTATTTGGAACAAATTTTATTTTTAAAATTATTATGAAGGCTCTTATATTCCAAAAATCATTTGAATTTAATTTTTTAATAGTTCCTACCAAGGATTCATGTCAACTCCTATACAAGCATCGTAACCTTTCACGGAATTGACTATAAATTTATGCTCATTATGGCTCAAGTTAATAATGTGTGAGAATAGCTCAGAAGGCTTTATGTATCTAAGGTTGTTCACACTGCTTTTTGCTAGTGGGTCTTGTTGTTCACACTATTATCTATGGATGTATCTCACATGGGTTTGGACCTGTATTGGCATGATCTCGTATGGCTATGATCTCACTCTGGACTTTCGCTTTATATGGTTTTTCTATTGATATAATCTCATTGTAATGGTCTCGCTCATGATATAAAAGCACTGTAATGGATACAACTCTCTGACATCTAATATAATCTTACTATGGTCTCGCCCTTAATGGCATTAAATCTCATCCTTGGCATGATCCTATGGCATATCGTCATCACATCTTTGGATGGTCACTTTAATGGAATTCATCTCATCTTAGTTCTATCTCACTATTATGGTTCCTTTGGCACCTATGCAATATGGTTAGCATAATGAAATATATGCGATATGGTTGGCATCAATTCACTTGGTTCCTTGGAATTATTTGTATGGATCCTCTCCACAGGTATATATATGGTTCCTTTGCATAACATCACAAATATATGTTGCAACACACTTAGTCTCATTGTAATGGTAGTCACATTATTGGTTTCACATATGATCTTATGATATCTACCTTTGGCATCACTATAATGGAAAATTTTCTCGCTCTTATGGTCTTGATTCACCAAAAATATATTCACATAATTATGGTTTGGTTTATCTACAATAAGCACAACTCCTCAATATGTATGGCTCCTCATTTCTTGGAAATATGGTAGTATGAATGGCTCATTGTTCCTCTACGATATGACATGTGTTTGACTCGTAATTCCTCATAAATATATATAATGTGTATGGATTCATGTTCTAGCATCGTAAGTATTTGTAGAATTAGTATTGGTATGGCATCAACCGATATGCTCAATTCCTTGGAAATTATACTTGGCATTCTATGTATGGCATCCTCAGCTTCATGTTCTGTATGGCATCCTATGCATTTCCATATGTATGATATCACTGCATTATGTGCAGCATTATTTACGTTACAGTATGACATTCCTACATAATGTGTATGGCATCTTTGAAGTCTATGCATGAGTAGTAATAGCATGATCATATGGTATTAGTGGTATCTATATCATATATATTGTAGCAATAGTAACATCTAATTTTATCATCAATACATAGTTTCACATGACCTATCTTGTGGCATTCCTACAATAGTGTCAACTTATGTAGAGACGTTGTCTACAGAAACCCCTCAAAAGAAACACTCATTATTGATTATCATATATGTAGAGGCCTTGGTGTTATATTGATTGACATTATTCTATGGTTGATATATCTCTCTTTGGATGTACTTTTTATCTCATTTGAATAATTGATGAATATCTAATAGAAGAAGAATCTTTGGATGGGTTTTCCTGTTTATGGTTTTTTTCCCTAGTCTATGACCAAACCTTGGTGTCTCTATTTGTGAATGCTTTCCTTCTATTGTTCTTTTATGTTCTGATGCAATGTTAATGTTATTGTTCTTTCTACATAATTTCTAACTATGTTATGATGTAATGAGGTGAATGCATGGAAAGTTTAGAAATGAAATTATCAAAAGAAAAGAACAATATAGTCCTAAGAAAAATTTAACATGGTATCAGTGCTAGGCTAGAAGAAAAGTCATTTGATGACACTAATGATGAAAGAGGTGAAGATATTGGAGACCTAAAATGATGCTAGGCTTTGAAGGAAACCCTAGGAAACTTTTTTCTAGCAAGAGAAGTTAGGGTTTAGTGGATAACATGAGGTTAGGGTTTGATAAAGGCTTGATATCTATAAGTATTGAAACCCTAACATGATCAATGAGAAGTTGTTCTATCTCCTATAACAAATTTAGTGTAACCCTAAATGGGCTGGTCTCAATATGTGAGATGATTATTGTTGCAATCATCTTATTGACAATTGGTTCTCGTCGCTGATGAAGACAACTGAAAATATTGAAGATGCCAAGTTGAGGCATATCCTCTTTTGATAACTTCTATATATGGTTGATGATATGTGGTATCTCGCGATTAAGGAAGGAAGGACCTGGAATTGGGCTACTATGGATGCTCAAAAGGTTGCATTTCTTCTAAATGAAACATTGACATGTGGATGAGGGATAGTAATGGCTCTTGGAGGGCACAGGATCAAGAGGGAGTTTATCACTTCCTTAAATTTTCATTAAAGATAAGTACCTTGTAGATTTATGTTAATTCTTTATGATACAACTCTTCCTCACATATATCATTTATATCATTGCTTATTCTTCCTGCATGAATCTTTAAGTATTTGAATGCCTCTAACTTCTTGATGAAGATGTGATAAGTAAATCCTTATTGAGGATCATCAAGATTCTAAATGGTACAGGGAAAGGGAGCCAATGTAGGAAGAGAAGAGTTGGTGCAAGATAGAGGAAGATAGAATAGGAAAAGGAACCTGATATAGGTTTGTAATGGGAGTTAGTGAAAAACATTCTAGACATATGTGATATGACATCATGTATACGCTACAAATTGCTAAGGTATCTCAATGTTACGAGGTATGTAGCTGCAACATTGGGATGGAAAGTTATGACCTGACGTATGGAAATAATATTACCTTCAAAAAATTCTTGATTCATATAATACTTTTGAGTAATGCATGCCATTCATATGCATATGTAAGTTTGATTCATAATACAAGTAATATATTGATGCACTTTGTAAGTTTAAATCTCAATGATATTCGAATATCCTGATGTTGTTTAAAGATAAAGCATGGCCAAAAACATTGAATTTTATATATAGTAACTTGAAACTATTTTCATTTCTTGTAATGAGTATGGTAACCCTGATGAAAATAGTGTGGCTGTAAGATTTATACTCAGGATTTGCTCACCATCTTCTTATTGATCTTAATAAGGCTTTGATCAGTGGTACCATCTATGATTACTTAATGACATGGGATGTGATATTGAATTAGTTTTGTATGAATTGTTATGGCTATGCCCTAAAGAAACAATGATCTTGATGCATTGATGATGAGCGAAGAGGCTTCCCATTTAGAAGGAGAGACCATTGATTACATCCCAACATGTATTATTATTTGTGCAATAATTGTAAAGCTAGGGAGACCTCAAAATTTTTGCGATGGATGAATAGGAGACCCAAGATTTCATATTGAAACAAGTCTTCTGGACTTATATTGATGAAAATCTTTTGTTGTTAACGGTTTGTCTTTGATAACTAATCTTGTTTGCTAATAATTCATTCTTGATAGGATTTATTTACTCCAAGTGCTTTCAGGAACCTCCTCTGGTGTATAATTGTTTTGTCAGAATCATGGCATGTTAAATTGCATTGATGGATTATTATTGCTAGATATGATGGATCTCACAATGAAAAATCAGGCATATGGATCATTGTATTAACGTACCTCAAGCAAAATAGAGTTAAGACATATATAGTTGGTACAAATACATATTCATGGATTAAGATATTGTTGTTGTATAAGACAAGCTTAAGATTGTTGTTTTTTCCTCTTTGTGTGAGATGGAGAAAGGATGAAAATGGTGTTCTTTTCTTTATGTTATGATTTTTGTCTAACACAATATTTTATTTGATGTCTATTGTGAACAGGAAATCATAGGATCTCTTCTTGAAACTACTCCATAAGGTAGTGTGGTTGAGATCTTCATTGTGTTATTTGAGACGTTGTCGGATATGGGCACATTGATATTAAAAAAAAAATAGCAGATAGGCTCCAACATGACTTATGGAAGAGCATGAAAGCTTTTGATCTTCAAAGTGCAATTTGGACTGATAGATGTGACCCTCATGGGTAAGGGTCAGGGATGACTGAGAATATTAAGAGATGCTCTTCCCCCCTATTTGAGCTTCCAGGGTGAGGAATTGAGCCTTAGAGTTCTTGGGGTTGAGGGAACTCAGGAAAATATGATAGTATGTGATCCTTACCTCTTGGTAAGTCATATCCTACCTATTTTCGAGCAATAGGATTTTCTCTAATCCTTACCTCTCAGTAAATTGTATCCTTCCTATTGTCTCTCTTTGGTGTTGACGTAGTATCCAAAAATTAGAATCCTACACACAATATAGGCTTATTTGGATTTTTTCCCGCCCATCTGGCCAATGGGTGTTGGCTACTTGAATTAGGCATGATCCTTGAAATTTATGGTAAGTAGTATCACGCTCAAATTATGAGATGCAGGTGTTTTATCACTTAATTCTTGAGATTCAATTTGGGGAGATCAACAAAGATAATAGGATAGGCACAATCATTACCTCTTAATGGGCCTCTAAATTAGACATAAATTAAGGCCCATGCCTCTAATTTAAAACATAAATTAAGGCTTATGACCATCCTTCCACACATTAAACCTCCGTTTTTGCATTATATAATTTATTTTTAACTTTAATATATTCATTAGGAAGATTTATGAATAATTGAATATTTGTGCCTAATATTATTTTTTTTTTTTGTAGAATATTATGAGAATATTTGGCAGATTATGAAGAGTTGGAGAAGAATATAATTTAGGGAATTGTTCCCTACTACTGGAGGATCAGTAATAAATAATAATTCAACAAGATATTATGGAACTCGAATGATTGAGAAAATCTAGGAATGTGTTCCACTAATCAAGGGAGCGGATCCACAAATCAAGGGAGCAGATCCACTAATCAAGGGATTTTGGTGGGGAAAGCTTCCTCCATCCATGGGAATGATTATTAATCATTTTGTATAAGTTCCAAGTCGAATTTGCCTTTAGGGAATGATTGAGAAAATCTAGGAATGTGTTCCCTGCCATTTAATGCAAATTCCTAGTATTGGGGACTAGATCCACTAATAAAGGGATTTTGGTAGGGAAAGCTTCCTCCATTCATGGGGAATTATTCCTAATCATTTTGTATAATTACCAAGTCGAATTTGCCTCTGCAATTTTTTCATTGGTGTTATTGTGGTGAGAGCTTGTATTTTTGCAGCTCCATTGTATTTTCTTGTAGGGATGTAATTCTATTGATGAAAATAATGAAGATTGGTGTCATGTTCAGCTTCTAAATCTTGTTCTCCTCCATAGGTATCTGATTTTCCTTGGGCTTGGCCATCCCAAGAGCCTCAAAGCCCTTTTGTATCATTTTCTTTCCTTCCTTTCATTGCTTATTCACATGCATCTCTAGTTTTTATTTCTTTCTATTTTGGCATTTATAATTAATGATTTCTTGTTGTAGGATTGAGTTAAATGGTTGATGTAAGTTACTTTGTAGGATCAAAAGCATTATTTAATCCTTGGAAAAGCTTTGCAAGTTCATAGGAATAATTGAGTTAGTTGGATTAGTCTTCTTATTCCCAAATCTAGATTGTTGGACCTCCTTTTTAGCAAACAACAATAAATTTATGTTATTTTTAAAGCATGCTAACAGCTTTAATTGAATTGATTGCACTTGCATTAGATCACAAAAACATTCTAGTTCATAAAAGAAATTACCCCATTGCATTTGCACTTGATTTGGTTAGGCATTTTTTATATTTACGAGCTCACTAGTTCTTGAATTTCTAGATTTTCGACTACTAATGATTTTTTTTTTTTTTTGCATGGGTTAACAAACATCTTTTTGAGTAATTCCACTTGAAATAGGGACCTAAGACATCCTAGTTAATAAAAAATTTGTCCCATCCAATTTCAATTTTATTTTCTTGGTCATTAAACCCTCACCAATTTCATCAGTTCACAAGGAAACTTCTCCAAGCTTTTTGAGCGAATCCATCCATCTCTTGACTTTGGTTTTGAGTTCTGAGTGATCCTAGGAATTTTCCTACTCCATTACACTCATATACCACCTTTCCTATGCCTCCCATCACCTCCAACACTTCACATTTTGCTCTCGGCTGTATCCTGTATGTTTCCTGTAATTCATAGAGGATCATCCTGCATGTTTCTAGTACATCCTGTAGGTTTTCCTGAAACGGCCTGTTTTGAGGTTGAATTGATGGAAAACCTCTAGGAAGTCACCAAAAGCCTCCCAAGGGTATTTCACACCATCCAACGATTTCCTAACCCCCCCATCCAACCTCCAACATCCTTAATTCACCTGCCACATCACCAAAGGAAATTAGTTTGCATACTTGATTTTGCATGAAAAGACAAAAAGAAAAAATAAAATTATTTCAGTCCCTTTACTTACACATTAGTGATGTTTGATGCTTTTTACTTCCATGCTTATATAGTAGCATTTGGTTCATGATAATTTAGCATTATTGCAATGCATAGTTTCTTGGTAGTTAATTAGGAAATGGTGTGATTTTGCATTTAATTTTTGTCTCTTTCCTTGTACTTTCTTTCTTGCAATAGGTTAAGGTTCCATTTCGAACATTTCATTTTCTGCAATTAGTTTAGGATTTGACTTCAGTACATGCACTCCATTACATCATGACAGCAAAGGAAGGACACATTGTATGCCGCACATATAGTGCCGACACCTCTTAAGTTTGTACGAACCCCAAGTAGATAATTAAAGTCTACAGCCTTGGGAGTTGCAGCATTCTTGTTGCAATACCGAGGCTCTTCATTTTTTGACACCGTTGTTGGGGAGATGTCAAAGCATGCATTGCTTTCTTCCCTAGTTGATTTAATTCTTTTTATTTTTTGAAAAAAAACAAAAAATTAATTGCATTAGGCATATTTCATTTCAAAAGTGCATTGCATTAGTGTTTTCATTCAATCGTAAAAACAAAACAAAAAAATATCCAACACCAACCCCTCCCCATTTGATCACATGGTGCAGTAAGAGCCACATCATGATTCACTTTTGTAGGTAGAAGAAGAAGATGGAAAAGAATGTAGAAGAATATGATGGCGATGATAACAATGAGGAAGATCCTATTGGATTTCCCATTCAAGATACTGATATCAATGTGCACATGAAGAACATCCCTCCATCTTTTGTTCCAAAATTTCATGGTCTAAGGTCAGAGGATCCAGAAACCTTTTTCTTTGAATTTGAAATTGTTTGTAGATCTTATGGTTACTTATTAAAAGCTCAGAAACTGAGATTGTTTCTAGCAACATTGAAGGATAGAGCTCTTAGATGGTTCATGAGTTTAGGGATTAATTCAATAAGATCATGGAATGATATGAAAAAAATATTTCTAGACAAATATAAAGATCATGATCTTAAAGAAGAAATATTTAGAATGAATCAAAGAGAAGATGAGAGCCTTAAGGATCTAACAGAGAGGTTCATGCATAATGTTAAGAGGGAAAAACTACATCATTTAGGATCCGACACACTAAAAACCCTCTTACTTAGAACAATTAGGGATGAGTGGACTGATCTCCTTAATATTATAAGTAGAGGTGATGTATATCAATTATCATTTGAGGAAATTTGTGAAACATGCCAACACATATCCAAACGAAAAGCAAGAGTAGGTAAATCAACATCACGATCGATAAGTCAAGCTAAACTTGGAAATTTGTTTGATGACTTTAAAATAGAAATTCTTAGCAATCTAACAAAACAAGTAGAAATGTTAAGAATACAAAATGAGCAAAAAGAAGATGTTTGTGTTGTCGATGAAAAATCACATGATGTTAAATGTTTCTCCTCATTACCAAGGTTGAAGGAAGTTCACCAAGAGGACAATGGAGCATGTCAATTGCCGATGCAAAAATGTGTTGGCATTATGACATAGGTTTGGCACTATGGCACAGGTGTTATCCTTGATGGCAACTCACTCAGATGGGAGATCACAGTTCAAGCTCTCAAAAGGGAAGAAAAATACATATACGTAGGTTCCTCTTTACCAGGTCGCGTATACACACGGGATTGCTGATCAAAAATCGCGTATGCGTATGCACACACTTTCATGCACGGAAAAGCGTGTACATGAGGGAAAGCTTATTTTTGGGTCCGTGGTATTTAGACCTATGGTTTTGGACCTTGGTATTGCGTCTGAAGTGTTGAACCCAGGTATTGGGCCCCTAGTATTGGTTCTAAATGGTTTTGGACCATGGTATTGTGTAAGGCCTAAGACTATAAAAGGGGAAAGAAATCATTAGGCATGGACATTGACTCAAGCATTGAATATCTTATGAAAAGAAAGATCTAAAATACTGGTGATTGGTTTATGGTGTATAGCTGAATCTGAATCAAGGAGGAACCTGAGTGCAAGAAGATGGATAAGTTCTATTGATGGGTCAAAACTCAAGTCTTGAATACTAGTATCTTTGTGTGATTTTGATCTGTTATATTTGGCGTATGACTTGATCTATAAATTTGATAATCTGGGTATAACTGATGTCTGACTATTTGAAAGAGTGAATTATCTTTTATAGATATATACACAGGTTCGACACACCAGAGGCGCGTATACATGTTGGCTCAGTAAATCAAAACAACGTATACGCTGGTTGGCCTTAATACAGAAGCGTATGCACGCAGGTTTCTGCATATTGAAGTCGCGTACGTCTCTTGAAATATGTTTTAGCTACTTTTGTTTATTGTTGCAGTGTTCTGGGCTCAGAATTGGTGTCTGGTTACTGTTACTATTTCCTGGGTACAACATTCAGAGAAGTGACTATTTGATTCAGTTTGTTTGGTGCAAAGGAGATTGGTTGATGTAGATATACTTGATGTTTGATTGATGTTATTCATGGATCCAGTCTGAAAATTTATGAAACGTGGTCTTTGGAAGAAAAGAGAAGGTTGTAGCCTTCTGTAGGTAGAAGCCTATGTACTGGTATAAGACTGCACTAGTACAGATCCATTGTGAAAAGAAGTTTCTAATTGAAAGAAGATAGAGACGAATTGCAGCAGGAGGTTTTCACCCACATTGGGTTTCCACCTTATATCTTGTGTTCTTGTGTGTGACTGTCTGATCTATTTTTACTATTCCTGGCTACTATTTATATGGTTCTAACACACAGATTAATGATCAACATCAGAAGAATAAATTAAATTACAAGTCTGCAAGTTATACGCGAATTTCCTTAACTGTAGTTGCGTATATACGCTGTTTTCACTAACTGAAGTAGCGCATGCAAATTTGATTGTGAAATGAAAAATAATTGACCTGATAATACTGATTCACCCCCCCTCTCAGTATTATTTCCAACAATTGGTATCAGAGCAAGTCCTTCAGAAGAAGCTTGAACGCTTGAAGGAAGATCTATCATCATGAGCAACTACGAGAAAGAAGCATCGATCAGGCCACCAATTTTTGATGGGAGCAACTTCGTCTATTGGAAAGTAAGAATCACAGCCTATCCTCAATCTCTTGGTACATAAGTTTGGGATATCGTGGAAACAGGATACACATTTCCATCAGCAACTCCTACAGATATGGCTGGTAAGAAGTAGTATGAAACAAATGCAAAGGCTGACAATACTCTATTGGGGAGTCTATCTCAATCAGAATTCATCAAGGTCATGCAGCGCAAAACTGCAAAAGAAATATGGGACAAGATCGTTCTGAGCTATGAAGGAGATGATCAGGTAAAACGAGCAAAACCACAAACTCTCATAATTCAATATGAAAAATCTCGGAATGCACAATGATGAAAGTGTGGCTAACTATTTCCTATGTATAGATGAGATTGTTAATTGTATGAAAAACTTGCGTGAAGAAATAAAAGAAGTTGTTTTGGTTGAAAAGGTTCTAAGATCTTTGTCTTCTAAGTTTGAATCAAAATTTTCTTCCATAGAAGAAAAATAGAATTTAGAGAGCATTACCATGTCACAGCTACACGGAATCCTAACCGCTTATAAAATGAGAAAAGGGGGACCATCAGACAAGAGAGAAGCCACATTCAAAGCCTCGGGAAAAGGAGATTACAATGACTCAGGACATATGTCAGAAGAAGAGGAAGAATCAAATTTTGTCAAGAACCTTCAACGAGGTTCTGGAAGGTTCAGAGGTAAGCTACCTTTCAAATGTTTTTCTTGTGGAAGAGTTGGTCACTATGCTACTAAGTGTCCTCATAAAGATAAGCTTGACAAAGGTAAGGAACCAGCTAGATGGAACAGAAAACAGAATGTAAGTAAGAAGAGATCTTACACACATGAAGACAGTGATGGATTTTCAAATAGTGATGAAGATGAACAAGGTAATGATTATAGACTTTTGATGGCTTTTGAAGATGATGATTTCTTGGATGCTATAGATGAAGAAGGTCTTTATGAAGAAATTTCTAAACTCAAAATTTGTTTAGAAGAAAAGAATATGATTATAGATACTTTGACATTCCAACTTGCTGAAAGGGAAAAACACAACGAAAAGTTAGAATGTGAAATTGTGGGACTTAGAAAAGACATTGAGAAAACAAAAGCTCTTAATCTTAGATTTGTTAAAGGATCTGAAACTTTAGATGAGATTATCAAAGTGCAGCATTCTCCTCTAATCAAGAATGGTCTTGGGTATATTGAAGAAACATCTCAAGCACAGAAGCCATCCTCCTCCAAAAGTTATCTTGAAGTAGCAAGGAGACGTCAACGGGTTGACAATTGACAGCAAAGGCACAATGAAGATCATCAGGTAAATCAGGGACAATTTACTTCTAGAATGAACAGAGATCACCAAGTAAATCGAGGGCAATATACTTCAAGGATGAATAGAAGCTACAACCAACTGCAGGTAAATCATTCTCAATTTTCCTCAAGAACGAATGGCTATTACAATTTCCTAGACGAAAGGTTTGATGATCGCAGGAATTTCTTCAATGGCCAATGTTTCTCTTGTCATAACTTTAGAGATAAAGCAGCTCAATGTGTTGCCTGTTAGGTTCCTATACCAATAGGTGTCATATTTCATGATTGACTATTAAAATGCCAAATATGATCATCCTTTCCATGCTGCAAAGGTTCCATATTTTCAAAAAATCAAAAATTTTAAAAAAGAAAAGAGGGTATGCCCTAAAACAAAAATCAAAGGGAAAAAAGAATGAATTGGTGAAAAAAAAAAAAAAAAAGCAAAAAACAAAAAACAAAGAAAATCCTTTTTCTTCCATTATGCTAAGTCTCTAAAAGTTCATGACTTGGATCTCTTGATTCCCTAAGCCTAAGTTTCACCTTTTACTTAGTGCTTTGTTTGAAAACATTTCTAATATTAACATCCTAACTATATTATATAACTCCTATGTAAAGTTTTCCCCGCCCCTATTATATATAAAATACACAAAACCCCAAAGTTTATACTATCCCGCCCCGGGCTTATTAAAGCCATATGTTAATATTTAACGGGGGTCCAAGGTTTACCCGAAAGCTTGTCGACAACCCTCCCCACGCGCATATAACAAAGCATTTCATTTAACACTGGCTAAATGAATAACCAGCCCGCAAACCCAAAGCTTCAATACATTGCAAACCCCACAAAAACATTACAAAACAATAAATATATCGCACGGGCCACCACACCATATGCCTCCGCCAACTCCAATCTATCAACCGTCCGATTCGGGCTTTCCCATCGGACGATCCATGTCGATATCGCGACCCCTCCAATGATCGAACGATAGCGTCCGGGAAATTGGCGGTTTTGCTGCCGTACACAATTCATGCATCACCGCTAGGTTTTATCGCATCCGCTCTGCCCAAAACTGCTGTTGTCCAATAAGCGGTGCGATAAAACCATATACCGCCCCCGCTACCCGCCGCTGATGTCGTCACCCATGTCAGCACCCACATCGGCTGCCACCTCACCACTATATCATCTCCTGTGTCTGCCACGTCACCACCAGGTCAGCTTCCGTACCCTCGCTACCCGACAAAGATGACATCATGCTGACGTCACCCAACCAAAGCATGCCAAAAACCCGCCAAAATCAAATTTTTGTTAAAAAGCCGTTAAACGTCGTTTTTCGTCCATTTCTCTTTGTTTCTTCTACGTGATTTTTGCATGGTTTTTTATGTTCAAAACAACATTTCCACTGCACAGTCCGCCACCCAGAGAAATTGGCTGCACAACACGGCCCCTTGGCTCGGTCTGCTACCCACATTTTGCACTAGGCGTCCATTAAACAGGTATTTACCCGAAACCTGCTCATAAACCTTGTTTTTCTAGCTTTCTCCGTAAAATTGTCCGCAACAACCAAAATTCAAATTAAAACGCAGTGCTGCCTTCAAACCTCTGCATAATAGCCACTGTTTTACCCATTTTTTCCAAAGAAATCCTGCGAACTCTGTTTCCCTCTGCAAAATTTCCCATTAAGCTAAATTCAAACTCGTTTCGGCCTGCAATTTCCACAAAAAAGACCAAAACTACTATTTTACCTGTTGCTGCTGCATAAACCCACAATTTAAATTCAAAAATCACCAAAGACTGTATAATGGAGGCTCCAGTGGCCCTCAATGTTGCCCCCTTGAATGCTCCACATAAATAATTGGTATGGTTATCCCTTGCTGACAGAGATTTCCAAATTAATGATATGATTGGTGACAAACCTCACCTTCAAGCCTTTTGTGAAATTAGGAATAGCTACCGTAGAAATACTGATGTCTATGGAATTTGGGAGTCCAACATACCCATCTACTACCTCCCTTCAGTAAATGTGCTCCCTGATATCATCCATTTATGCTGTGCCAATTATGACCCCACTCAAAGAGCAGTTTTGGCTCCATCTGGGACTGTCTTGTTTCACATTACCCCTCAATCCATAAATGAGATGCTGCACTTTAAGCCAACTCAGCCTTTGGCTCCTCTCACCATGGGATTCTTGCTTGACCAAGGTGCCAAACTGCCCAGTTCAGAGATAACCAGAATTGCTCAGTTATTCATGAAAGCGAATTGCCAGCCCCAACAACCTCCTCCTTATCTGCATTCTTGGTTCAATGAAGCAGGGAGATTCATTGTAGACATGATATCCTACATCTTAGGGTTCAAAACCAGTGAGTATGTTGATGAGACTGTCTTAGTTTTGATGTCCATATTTACTCTAGGACAGCCCCCTGCTGTCCAATATGATTATGCCACCTTCATAGCTAATAAGATCCATGAGCAATTCATGAGCCTAGACAGAGAAAGAGTATTCAAATACACATCATATATATACCATTTGCTACTGTACAATCATCCTGATATTTTTCAAGTTCCCCTTAGAAAGTTGGACCTCAAAGGAGAAAGGAGGTCTGTGATATTCTGGACCTCAGTATTCCATGAAGTCCATAACTCCCCTTATACATATTGTGAGTTCATTGACCTATTCATCCATCCAGCCACTTCTTTATTGTTGACAACTCCTCCTGCCAGGCTCTCTGCTGAAATGCAGAAAATTTTACATCTCTTAAAGGACTACAGTATAGGTGACTGGTACTTTTACCAGAATCACACAGCGATCAGGATTTATGGCTGTGAATTATCCCCCTACAAGCTGCCAAAGTATGTCCCTATGAGACTGTTTGCCCTGGAATATTTCAGGCAATTTATTAGTTCAAATTTGACTCATTTCTACGGTGCTAGGAAAAAGGCACAGCTTAAAATAAGAAATCAGTTGGGCCCTTTTATCTTCAATAAAAGGGAAGCCTGGGAAGAAGCTGATAAGATTTTGAGGGAGCAACTTATGCTGAAACAAAGCTTTTATTGGGCACCATATGACCCTGAACATTTCATAAGTTATAGGAAAGTGAAAAACAAGCTTACAGCATATGTTCACCACAAAATCCCTGAAATTCAACAATATGCTAACCAAGAAGAATGGGTAGAGGGCACATTAGTTGAAGAGATTACTGAAGAAGAAAAATTGGAAAAAGCCATGAAAGAGCTTGAAAAAACACTTGACCTGGAATCTTTTGGACAGGTATCCTTCAAGCTGCCCCAGCACACAGGAGGTGATACATCTTTTGTAGGGACTTCTCAGCAGCCCACACAAAAAGCCAGCACAGGGTCAGCAAAGGGCAAAGAGGTAATAGATTCAGAACAGGAGATAATGACAGACCAGCCAGTTACATCAAAGGAACAAGGCCAAGGGCAGGTCCCCCCAGCACAAACAAAGGCCCCAGAAATCCCTATACTACAAACTCCTCTAAATGAGGAGAGAGGTAAGAAAAGGGATAGGCAAGAAGACACACTGATCAGCGGTCCTGAAGACCAACCAGGGGAGAAAAGGTAGAGATTGAACCCCCATTCAGAGGAGGAATTCATTCAGGAAATCACAGACAGTCCAAGGGAAGAGAGAGCAGTCAGCCAGGATACATCTCCAGTCACAGAAACATCAGCCAGTTCACACAGACAGGAGATTGGAAGACAGCATAGCGTGGAATTCTCTTCTGCTAGGCAGCAAAGTAAGCAAGGCTCAGACATTAAGAAAACATTCACTGAAATAAAAGCAAAGAATGAGCCAATAAGGATTCAACTTTACAATCACTTGCTGAAGATGGCACCCACAAATCAATAGAGGTTAATGTCAGCGTACGACATCCAAGAAGGGAAGATGATCCTAAGTCACTTCAAGCCCAAGATGTTGCAGCCACAGTCAGCTGTTGATTACATGAGGACCAATCTAGAAGTATTAGCCAAGGACATCCAGCCAATGGACCAAATTGAACTACATAAGAAAACAGGTGAAATGGTATACTCCACATTGGCAAACAAGGCATTGCTGGCCCACAAATTGCAAAATTCTTTAAATAACACTTCTGCCCAATTGGAATTGGAAAAGGCTTCCTCTTTGGCTAAGGATAACAGAATTAAATCCTTAGAAGAAATTATCATAGAGCTGGGACATGATCCCAAGGATCCCAAAGGCATCCAAGCATTAATAAGAAAGAAAGAAGAAGACATTACAGCTCTCAGGAAGCAGCTCAAGCTACCCATTACCATGCATCCCAAAACTACAGAGATTGTTGAACAAAAACGACAGGAAGATGTAATGGAACTGCTGATGAAAATGAATGAGAGATTGGCAGAAACAGAGAAGGCACTGGAGGAAGCACTATAAGGAAAACAGGGAGAGTTGGCCTCTCAGCCATCTCAAACAGCTCCAATTGTTACAACTACTCCTTCTACAGTCACAACAGCAGTCCCTCCTATTGACTCGACATCAATAGCACCAAGCACTTCATCAACAACAGCAGTAAGCAGCAGCACTACCATGTCTACTGAAGAACTGATAAAGGCCATGGAGGATCTAAGACTCCAGGTGTCAGAGTTAAAAGGTGCCAAAGAGAAATTGGCAAAATTGGAAGTAAGTTATGATAAATCCAAGATGACTGTAGCAGAAAAAACAAGGGAGGTGAAAGCATTGGAAAACAAAGTAATGGCATTGGAAAAGGATCTCTTACTAGACAAACCTTTTGCAGAAATCAGGAGCATTTTGTGGGCCAACATTAGCCAATCCATCACTGATATGTGGAAATCAATATAGATAATTCATGAGCAGATTGATTTGGTGACAGTAGCTCAAGAATAAATGCAAAAGGCTAGGGATGCATTGGGAAACATGCCCGAACAGGCCAATAGGCTAATATATTTCATGAACATCCACACCAAAGAAGATCTGGAAAAACTGGATATCAGGGACAGGACAAGAACTATTCTAATAATTAAAAGGTTCCTAACCATGAGGAATTTCATACAAAATCTGGAAAGGAAGTGCCAGGAAATGCAAATGGAGATAAATGCTTTCACACAGAAATTTAGAGTTTTGGAGGAAAAGGGTCTACCCAGTTTGTTAACTGATGACTATAGACTAATGTCACATACAACCTATGTACACAGATTAAATACATGTGTGGATACTCAAGCCACAACATCATCAATTTCTACAGGAGAGAAGGCACTCCCATCTGGACAGAGCCTATATGACAATTTGGAGACTTTGTTTTTTATTGAACATGAAGTCAGGCATCTTTTCACAATCTAGCCCACTTTTTTCAGGTACACAGATGCAGATGAAACTCTAATTAAAATGTGCAGGCACCAATTACCAGATAATGAATGGTGGCAGAGTATGCTAGAAATCCTGTAGGCAGATTTCAAAGCTTTGTTTATTTTTTCAGAACATAACAGATGCCATAAAGTGAAGGAAAGAGCAGATAAATTTGCGCTGGGCAGCAGTTAATTGAAGCGCAGGAAAAAGCACCCAGGAAAGCAACACCAGCAGTGTGGATTTCACTAAATATCCAATCACCGACTTAATGGGCAAACAATCAATGCATCTCACCAAGAAAATGGCCAGCACAACATTTCTTATTTCTGCATTCATTTCTCTCTGTTCCCAAGAGCATTTACTCCTTCTGTAGAGTAGGTGAAAGAAGTTATTGCAAGATATTATCTCTTTGAGATATTTTTGTAAACTTTTTTGTACAAATACCTCCCCAATCTAAGTATTAGGGGTTGGTGAATATCATTCTGGAACTGCGCTGTAATTTGAGAACTCTTCTAAATAAAGATTGCTGGAATGCTTTGCTGATGAACTTTCTAGTTATGGAATTGATGGAAAAAGCCCATGTTGCAGAATTCTTGGATTATCTCATGGATCAATAAGTATTTTAACTCTTGTTTTACTATTTCTACGTTCTATATATCATCTATATATCAAGTTCTAAATTACAGGAAGAAAGAATAGCCCAGAACTTACTTAACTGTACTCTGTGTTCAATTCCTATCATTTTTTATGTTTTCTCCAAGACTAGTATAGGCAGGAATTCTTAAATGCTCCTGTTTCACTGGTTCTTACACCCTGAATATAATTAAGGAATTCTTAACTGCTCCTTGATAATATTTACCCACTTTCCCTCTGTTAGCATAATGAAAGATCCTTGATTGCCTTTCATTCGCTGACTCCATTTCACCTGATTCCAGCTTGAAAGTTGTTCCATGAGTAATTATCTTGCTCTGTAGTCCCTCCTTTTGTCAAAGAAACCATACCCAAGACTTTGTTTTCATCGACTCCATTAACCCAATGGTCTGAACTTCTCATACTTTGCAGCCCTATTCTATTGAATATCACCATCCAAAAATCAAACAAATACTTGTGCTTTATAACTAGCCTAACATACAGCAAAACAAATCTAAATCATAAAGAGAGAACCCTCTCTGGCTGCAGATTGGCTAGAATCTGCATCCAAAAGATTGGTTAGTGGTTACCTCAATCGTATTCCCTTTTCTCACAGCTTTTGGGGAACAACCTGAGTGATAACATTACCTACAAGACCATCATGACCAGAGAAGCACGAAATCAAAGGAGTGTGACTGGAATCATGAAAAGAACCTACAATAACTTTTCTGCTCTTGAAAATGAAATAGAATTTTCTATTTGTAACAACTTTGGTCATGAAGATTTTGAATGCAGGAGTAGGTTTTGACAAACAACTCAGAAGGAGCAAGCTTCATTAAGCCCCAAAACATGGAGGAAGAAAGAACCTCAACCAGAAAGATGTGGTATAGCCTTATATGCGGAAGGGCAAGAAAATCAGTGGTATATTGACAGTGGATGCTTGAAACATATGACAGGTGATAAAGAGAAACTTCAATCATATAGTGTCTTAGAAAAGGAAAAGAAGTTCTCATTTGGAAATGACACCCCTGCATTCATAAGAGGTAAAGGTTCTGTTCTTTTGAAAGAAAAGGTCAAAGCTGGGAATGTTATGTATGTTGATGGCTTAAAGCATAATCTATTAAATGTCATTCAAATGTGTGATCAAGGAGATGAGGTAATATTTCGATCAAATGGATGTATTGTTCGTGAGCTTGATACAAGAGAAACAGTGATCAAAGGCATAAGAACACCAAATCATTTATACATACTCAAGGGAGGACAACAAAATTGCTATCTAAGCAAGAATGATGAACACTGGCTATGGCACAAAAGATTGGGGCATCTAAGTTTCTCTCAGATAAGGAAAGCATGCAAATATCAGGCGGTTCGTGATCTCCCTGACATCAGAATTCCAGACAATACAATATGCAAATCATGTCAATTTGGGAAGCAAACCAGAACTAATTTCCCTGAGAAGGAAGGATCAGCTAGTAGGCCACTTGAACTTGTCCATACTGATGTATGTGGTCCATCTAGGAAAAGGTCACCTCGAGGAGAAGAATACTTTATATTGTTCATTGGCGACTTTTCTAGGATGTGTTGGATAGGACTTATGAAGCATAAAGACGAAGCTTTCGAAAAGTTCAAAGCATTCAAAGCCTTGGTTGAAAATGAATCAGATCGTAGAATCAAATGCCTCAAGTCTGATAGAGGTGGGGAATTTACCTCGGATGAATTTTTCGATTTTTGTGAAGAACATGGAATAAGAAGGGAATTCTCTACTGCAAGGACTCCTCAGCAAAATGGAGTAGTGGAAAGGATGAACAGAATGGTTCAACAAATGGCTCGTGCTATGCTTGATGAGTCTGGAATTCCCGCAACCTTCTGGGGTGAAGCCGCATTTACTGCAGTTACTATTCTCAACAAGACAAGCGTCCGAGTAAATAGCACTCAAAGTCCTCATGAACTTTGGTATGGTAAGACTCCCACAGTAAAATACTTCAAAATTTTTGGAAGCAAATGTTACATCAAAAATATTGATGAAAACCTTGGTAAGTTTGAACCTAGAGTAGATGAAGGCATTCTTCTTGGTTACTCTCCCCACAGCAAAGCATATAAATGTTACAATAAAAGACTTGGAAAAATTGTTGAAAGTATTGATGTAGTGGTTGATGAAGAAGGAAACATTCCTAGTCAAGTAAAATCTGAAGATTTCGAAGATGATGAGGACTATCCTTCAACAACAAATCAGACTCATGATGAAGAAGAAACCCATGAGGCACCAGAAGAACAGATAAGGATAGAAGAAAGGACTCCATCCAGGTACATTCAGAAGAATCATCCAGAAACTCAAATTTTGGGGCAGAAAGAGGTAGGTGTACAAACAAGAAGAATTGTTTCAGAAGATTCAAGCTATCTAGCATTGCTCTCCTCCACTGAACCACAAAATGTAAGTGAGGCATGCAAAGATGAATGTTGGGTCAAGGCCATGAATGAAGAACTGGAGCAGATTGAAAAGAATAACACTTGGGAGTTGGTCCCTAGACCAAAAGATAAGAATGTCATAAGGACAAAATGGATATTCAAAAACAAGTTGAATGAAAATGGAGATGTTATTAGGAACAAGGCCAGACTTGTTTGTAAAGGGTATGCGCAACAAGAAGGTATAAACTTTGAAGAAACTTTTGCACCAGTTGCCAGACTTGAGGCCATAAGAATGTTCCTTGCTCTTTCTAGCTTTCAGAAGTTCAAAGTATTTCAAATGGACATGAAATCTGCCTTTTTGAATGGAGACTTGGATGAAGAAGTATATATTGAGCAACCAGATGGGTTTATCCTTGGAAATGATCCGAAACTTGTATGCAAACTCAAAAAGGCTCTCTATGGCCTTAAACAGGCTCCAAGGGCTTGGTATTATCGTTTGGATAAGTATCTCCATCAACAAAGTTTTACAAAAGGATCAACAGATAGCAATCTATATATAAAAATTGACAATGATAAGTTGCTAATACTTGTTGTATATGTTGATGATATTATCTTTGGTAGCAATGAAGAAGACATGAGTCAAAACTTTGCCTTGGTGATCCAAAAAGAATTTGAAATGTCCCTGCTTGGTGAGCTCACATATTTTCTTGGTTTACAAGTCCAACAAAACAAAGATGGTATTTTTCTATCACAAACCAAGTATCTCAAGCAGATCTTGAAGAAATATGGGATGGAGGACTCAAAACTAGTATGTACCCCTATGGTAATAGGATGCAGCCTCAGCGCAAATGATGAATCAACAGTAGTACATCAACCAACCTATAGATCCATGATTAGTAGTCTACTCTATCTAACAAGTACCCGACCAGACATTATGCATGCAATGGGAATAGTTGGAAGGTTTCAGGAAAATCCAAAGGAAACTCATCTTCAGGCAGTTAAGATAATTTTCAAGTATCTTCAAGGAACTCAAAACTATGGCTTATGGTATCCTAAAGATACAGATTTCACACTTCATGCATATATTGATGCAGATTGTGCAGGAAGCGTGGATGACATAAAAAGCACTAGTCGTGGTGCATTCTTCATGGGTTCTAGATTAGTATCTTGGTTCAGGAAGAAACAAAGTTCAATTGCATTATCTACAACTGAAGCAGAATAGGTGGCTGTTGCATCTTGTTGCACATAACTCCTTTGGATGATGCAAACATTGCAAGATCTTCAAATCACTTGTACTCCACCTATCTCCATTTTTTGTGATAATACAAGTGCAATCAGTATTTCAAAGAATCCTGTCATGCATTCAAAGACTAAGCACATACCTATCAAGTATCATTTTCTCCGGGAACAAGTGTTTGAACAAAAGGTAAAATTGGAGTATGTTCCCTCTAAGGAACAAGTTGTTGATATACTCACCAAATCACTACCCAGGGAGACATTTGAATATCTCAGACAGAAGCTGGGAGTAGTTGATGCATCATCTTGCTGTTGAAACTTGTATGTTTTAGAGAAAAGTGGTTGTACATGAGTTTAATGAGGAGAATCCGCATACATATGCCGGTTTATGTGGATACAGTCGCGTACATGTTGGTTTCAAGACAAACAGTGGGCCAGGCTCAGGATGAAAGGAGTTTGATATGGGTCTGACAGAGACCATCTGGCACAGGTTCAAGGGGAGCATACATATTCTTCTAATAATGCATTGTTGGCATTATCCTAGAAGATCTTGGTTCAAGTTCACAATATTTTGGTTTCAGGGGGAACAGGTGCAGAAGGAGAACATGGTTGCTGATCTGAATGATGATTGACAGATGTTGTTGCTGATAGTTGTTGATAACTATCTGGTTGTAGATATTTCGTCTCTATGTCATGAATTTATTTTCTTGTCAAGGTCATGTAACGACCTACTTTGATTTCCCCACTATGCCTGGGATGGATAATGTAACGTTCTTGTTTTATCTTGTGTAAACTTTTGGTGTATCCCCACTTGGTTGGGAGATGGATGTATGTATGAGTCTGTGGTGGTAGGAAGGTCATTTATGATGTATTTGGTTATGTATCTTCTTGTAGAACATCTTCTTGCAGACCTTGCCTATAGTCAGGGGGAGCATGGTCAGTACAGTAGAACAGAGATTCCAACATGTACTCAGGGGGAGCATAACAATTTGCTCTTGATATCAAAGGGGGAGAATGACTTTGAATGATCTGGTTGCCATCAAGTCCAAAGGGGGAGATTGTTGGCATTATGACACAGGTTTGGCACTATGGCACAGGTGTTGTCCTTGATGGCAACTCACTCAGATGGCAGATCACAGTTCAAGCTCTCAAAATGGAAGAAAAATACATATATGCAGGTTCCTCTTTACCAGGTCACGTATACACGCGGGATTGCTGATCAAAAGTCGCGTATGCGTATGCACGCACTTTCATGCATGGAAAAGCGCGTACATGAGGGAAAGCTTATTTTTGGGTTCGTGGTATTTAGACCTATGGTTTTGGACCTTGGTATTGCATCCGAAGTGTTGAACCCAGGTATTGGATCCCTAGTATTGGTTCTAAATGGTTTTGGACCATGGTATTGTGTAAGGCCTAAGACTATAAAAGGCGAAAGAAATCATTAGGCATGGACATTGACTGAAGCGTTGAATATCTTATGAAAAACAAGATCTGAAATACTGGTGATTGGTTTATGGTGCATAGCTGAATCTGAATCAAGGAGGAACCTAAGCACAAGAAGATGGATAAGTTCTATTGATGGGTCAAAACTCAAGTCTTGAATACTAGTATCTTTGTGTGATTTTGATCTGTTATATTTGGCGCATGACTTGATCTATAAATCTGATAATCTGGGTATAACTGATGTCTGAATATTTGAAAGAGTGAATTATCTTTTATAGATCTATACGCAGGTTCGACACACCAGAGGCACGTATACACGCTGGTTTAGTAAATCAAAACAGCGTATACGCTGGTTGGCCTTAATACAGAAGCGTATGCATGCAGGTTTCTGCATATTGAAGTAGCGTACATCTCTTGAAATATGTTTTAGCAACTTTTGTTTATTGCTGCAGTGTTTTGGGTTCAAAATTGGTGTTTGGTTACTGTTACTATTTCTTGGGTACAACATTCAGAGAAGTGACTATTTGATTCAGTTTGTTTGGTGCAAAGGAGATTGGTTGATGCAGATATACTTGATGTTTGATTGATGTTATTTAAGGATCTAGTCTGAAAATTTATGAAACGTGGTCCCTGGAAGAAAAGAGAAGGTTGTAGCCTTCTGTAGGTTAGCACCTACGTACTAGTACCTCAGCTAGTACAAGAGCTAAGGGGGTTGTAGCTCCCTTCTAGGAGAAGCTGGAGAACGAGAGAAGGTTGTAGCCTTCTATAGGTAGAAGCTTGTGTACTGGTATAAGACTGCACCAGTACAGATCCATTGTAAAAAGAAGTTTCTAATTGAAAGAAGATAGAGACGAATTGCAACAGGAGATTTTCACCCACATTGGGTTTCCACCTTATATCTTGTGTTCTTGTGTGCGACTGTCTGATCTGTTTTTACTATTCCTGGTTACTGTTTATATGGTTCTAACACACATATTAATGATCAACATCAGAAGAATAAATTAAATTACAAGTTTGCAAGTTATACGTGAATTTCCTTAACTGTAGTTGTGTATATACGTTGTTTTCATTAACTAAAGTAGCATATGCAAATCTGATTGTGAAATGAAAAATAATTGACCTGATAATATTGATTCACTCCCCTTCTCGGTATTATTTCCAACACAATGTTGCATAGCTTGAAGAGGACCATGGCAACCTATTCAACCTGATATGATGTAAGAGCCTAATTCACAATTTCAAGGTTATGCATATCCACCTCAAAGTAATTGGAACACACCCTTTCTTTGGAAACAATGGCCATATCAACCCCAAAACCAATCTTGACAACAAGGTTGGCAAGGAACTTACGGGAGCCATTCACAATATCCTCAGTGTTTTCCTAAATGTCCTCCATACCCAACTCCATGTTATCCCTACCATTCATCTCCACCGCAACCACAATCCCAACCACATTCATCTCAAACATACACTCCCACTTAACTACCTGTACCACCATTTCCAAACCCACACATTGAAGTAGCTCAGCCCACTTACAATGTTGAGGTACAACACTTCCAAACATCTCCTCTTGAGATCAATGGTATTCACCATAGCTCAGGAAGAGTATTGCAAAAAAGAAATAATCTTGATATTATTGAAGGACCACATCCAGAAGAAGAAGATTCAAATGAGAAAACCACAGAATCATGGGCTGCACTTGATGAATAGTAGACATCAAAATCAGAGATCGAGAGAGCTCCCTCATGTATTCAAGAGAACAATCAGCAAAAAGAAGAAGATTTGAAGGTCATGGTAGAAGAAGACATGGAGAATGATCCAGATAAGCAAGAAAACCAAATACATCAAAGTTATATTGAGGTTTGGTTCCAGAAAATCAATAAGATTGAGCATCATTCTCTCCTTCAACTATGCTTGATCCTTTCAAAGTCAAATCATTTGGTCTCTGAAATACAGGTACATGTCAAAGCATGCATTTCAAGCCTCCACATCATTTTTTCTATCATCTTGATGTGCACATGGTTCCATTGGAAGTATTCTTATACTTGAAAGTGATTTTGTTTTTCAAGTGGGGTAGGGTAGAAAAAAAAAAAACAAAAAAAACAAAATGAAAAATAAGAGAAAAAAAGAAGATCCTAGGTGAAAACCTCCTTTGAGGCGCCTAGGCAGACCCACTAGTTTAAAACCTCATTGAGGCAGCTAGTAGGCCTAGAAGAAAAAAAAAGAGAAAAAATAAAAGAATCCTTGCTCCATGCATGCACTTACTCTCCAACATCTGCAAGCAACAAGAACAAGTTGGTACCATAAGGAAAATGGGTCAAGCCTACAAGGAAGTTGGTACTTCACTCAATTTCTCCAATAAGGCCAAGGCCATGCCAATCCATCACCCTCATCTATTTTCACCATCCACCCATCATTCTCAAGCTTCTACCACTCATTTTCCTTGTTGTCCTATAAAACTACAAGGTGCTCTATTTTACTACCGGATGTAAAAATACATAGAGCAGAAATGTGTTTTTTCCATAACTTAAAAATCATGAATCCATTTGCCAAGTTGTTTCAGGGGGAGATGTATATGGATGATGGTAACATACTCAACCACTTTCAGCAAATTCCAGTGCACAGTTTCCAAGACATTGGCCTCCATCACCTTCAACCATTTTTACATTTTCTCAATATCCATGCATCCATTTAAAAATTTGTTTCATGGGGAGATGCTTATGGATGATGGTAACATACCTAAGAAATTTCAGGAAATTCCAGTGCATAGTTTCCAAGAAATCGAAATCCATCACACCTTCAACAATTTATAGTTTTTCTCGAGATCCTTGCATCCATTGGCCAAACTTTTTCTATGGGGAGGTGCATAATGATGATGGAAACATGCTCAAAATGTTTCAGCTCAATCTAATCTACCGTTTGGGAGATATGGACAAAACAAGTCATTGTCCTGTAAACCTACAGGGTACATAACGTCACCTATAGGATTGATAATGAGCAGTTTTAAAGGAGATCCAGAGGTCAAAGAAGCTCCTTTAGAGCTTAGTAGTAGCACTGGGATGTTCAACATCATCATCCAACACCTACACATAAACATCAACTCAACAGCAGTATGCATGTCTCTCCAACAACCATCAAGTAGGTACATGTATGCAATATTCTTGACCTCTTCTCTTGAGCATATTATAGTTAGAAATTTGTTGTCAATGCATGAGAGATGAGGTTTTATAAGCTAAGGATGGGTCAGCAGTCTCAGCCGCTTTCAACTAGTTGATTGCAATGCACTCATCCAATGTTGAAAAGTCAAATTATGAAGGGTGATGATTTCAAGGAATGATGACAACAATTAAAAGAAAAAATTGTTGCAAAGACCAAAGTCACCATAGCACTTAAATCCCTCCATCCACTTCATATTCACTACCTATTCATCATTCATCTATCCCATTTCATTCTTGAGAGAAAAGAAGAAGAGCATCCTCTCCATTTTCACAAACCTACACTACTCCCTTTAAGCCCTAGCATCATCATCCAATCCCTCTTCATCAATTCTCATCACTCTCATATAGTTAGAAGACCCTGAAAGAGGAGGAATGACTACTACAGGAAGGTGGAATGTTGCTACAAGAAAGAAGAAATGAAAAATTTATGCTAAACCCCAAGATGGCAAAGCTTTTTCAGAGAACTCCAAGGCCATTAGGGAGTCACCTAGGCCACAAAAGAGAAGAATAAGGAAACAAAAAGAAATAAGGTATTCACCATCAAAATATAAATCAAAATGTAGTGATGAAAAGAGGTGTTCCAAGAGGTCTCCAATATCTTTCTAGCTTTTTTCCAGGACCTAAAAATGGGAGAAATGCATGGGAGTCAAGTTGAGGGCTTGCCCCAACCTCAGTCTATCATTTATGCTCAAAACTGGTTTCCGCTAGTTTTAACAATGTTTCCTGTAGGTTTCCTGTAGTTTTGATAGGAATTCCTATAGGATGTCCTAGTTATCATCCAAATGCATTTTGAAGGTGTTAGAGGTGTTCAAATGGCAGAAAAAGGTAGCAGAAGGATGATAAGGGTGTGGAAGACCTTGCCAAACTAAAAAATATTCAAGAACCCATCTTGAATAAAGGGCAAGAAGGCAAGAAAATGGTCTCAAGAAAGAACGATTTTTCTTTGCACAATTATGTTTTTGGGCTTGTCCTTGCATAAATTACAGCCAAGATTCTTAATGCACAAGAGAGAGGCCACTAGGGTCATGGATGAGGCACAATGAGGTCACTAAATTGGAATAGGGACCTATGAAATCCTATTTAATAACAAAATTTGTCCCATCCAATTTGGATTTTATTTTCTTGGTCATTAAACCCTCACCAATTTCATCATTTCATAAGGAAACTTCTCCAAGCTCTTTGAGTGAATCCATCCATCTCCCAACATTGGCTTTGAGTTCTGAGTGATCCTATGAATTTTCCCACTCCATACCACCCATATACCACCTTTCCTATGCCTCCCATCACCTCCAACACCTCACATTTTGTTCTCGGTTGTATCTTGTAGGTTTCTTGTAATTCCTACAAGATCATCCTGTAGGTTTCTAGTACATCCTGTAGGTTTTCCTGAAACGGCCTGTTTTGAGGCCTAATTGATGGAAAATGTCTAGGAAGTCACCCAAATCCTCCCAAAAGTCTCCCACACCATCCAACGATCTCCTAACCCTCCCATCCAACCTCCAACATCCTTAATTCACCTGCCAGATCACCAAATGAAATTAGTTTGCATACTTGATTTTGCATGAAAAGACAAAAAGGCAAAAACATATTTATTTCAGTCCCTTTACTTGCACATTAGTGGTGTTTGAAGCTTCTTACTTCCATGCTTATATTGTAGCATTTTTTTCATGATAATTTATCATTATTGCAACGCATAGTTTCTTAGCAGTTAATTAGGAAATGGTGTGATTTAGCATTGAATTTCCGTCTCTTTCCTTGTACTTTCTTTCTTGCAATGGGTTAAGGTTTCATTTCGAACATTTCATTTTCTGCAATTAATTTAGGATTTGACTTCAGTACATGCACTCAATTAGATCATGATAGTAAAGGAAGGGCACATTGTATGCCACACATATAGTGCCGACACCTCTTAAGTTTGTACGAACCCCGAGTTGATAATTAAAGTCGGTAGCCTTGGGAGTTCCAACATTCTTGTTGCAATACCAAGGCTCATCACCTCTTATGGTAAGTGGCATCATTCCTACTATCTATGAATTATGGGTAGTAGCAAAGGCTCCCCGATGGTGATTCTTAGTATTGGATTCAGGGTGGTAGTGAGAGATCCCTTGCAATGATTCTCCTTCCTTTTTCAACAAATGGAGATTATTTGAGATGATATATGAATTGCTGATGATGATTATTCTACATCAAATGACTGAATTGATAATTGGATATATGGTGGATGTTATGAAACCATCTCAAAAAATAGAAGAAGATATAAATCAACGACTTCAAAATAAGCCTCTTCGATGGGGCAACCTCCTTTACATTACAGAAATAAACAATTCTTGGATGATACAAATGACGATACCTCCTTTATATAAATAGGAGTCTAAGGCGTGACACTATAATCAAAGTCGACATAACAATAATATTGTAAGGGCACAACAATAACAATAGTGGGCTTCTATGAGGCACAATAATAACAATATGGGGACTACATGGGCACAAAAATATAATAAGGGGGTTTTACTAATAACAATAAGGAGCTACACTCGTAGTATAGGGACCTAACATGCCCCTCTCTTTCAAAAAGTGTTGTCCTTAATGCTTGAGTAGTTCTAGATGTTTTTGTATAACATTCTAGTCCTCCCATGTGGAATCTTCAACAGGTAAGTTCTTCCACTTGATGAGATACTCTGAAATTGATCAATTTCATAGCTGTCGAGTTCTTGTTTCGTGACTTCTTCAGGTTCCAATATGATTTTTTCTTGCTCGTCAAGTTCCAAAAACATTGTTTGAACTGGGAGCTTATGACCTATAACCTTCTTTAAGCATGAAACATGGAGAACTGGGTGCACTTAGGAAGATGTAGGAAGCTCCAATTTGTATGCCATAGTACCAATGTTTTGCAACACCTTGTAAGGACCATAGTACTTTGGTAATAATTTATTATCCTTTTTAGCTTGCTCAAGGGACATTTGTTTGTATGGTTGTAACCGTAAAAATACCGAGTAACCTACATAAAAAATTCTTTCACTGTGATGTTGATCTACCTATTGTTACATTCGATTCTGCGCCAAAGTGAGGTTATCCTTTAAGAGTTGGAGAACTTGTTGTTGATGCTTGATGTGATATTCTGGTGCTTGAACCTTATAATTTTCTCTTAAATATGATGTGATGGATGGTGGATGATATCCATAAAGTGTCAATGCATTACAAGATATGGTCGGATTCATTTATTGTTTCTCTAGGGTTGGTTCCTGGTGTATATCCTCTTCTTTTGACATTTCTTGATCCTTTTCTTCCTCCTCTTCACAATTTATGTAAATTAATTTACTCTCAACACACTTATTACCTTTAATGTATTCACTATCACAACTATAACAAAGCCATTTTTCTCTTTCTTCTTCCAATTTTTGTGGTGTCAACCTTGTAGGTTGTGGAAGACTAAGAGCATCAACACTTCCATCTTTGTAGAGATGAGTGGTAGATTTCATTGTTTCCACAATTTTTATTTCAACTTTTCTTGCCACCTTGAATGCTTTCTCCAATGAATTAGGTCCCCAATAGCAAACCTCATGTTGGATGTTATCTTTTAAAGTCTGTATGAAAACATCAGTCCTATGCTCCTCTAGAATATCGGTTAGCCTAATATTCAATTTTTGGAAGTCTTCAATGTGCTTTTCCATTGAACGCTTTTGTTTGAGATTTATCAATTAGCTAAAGAAGGTGTTGATCTTTGTATCCTCATAATGTGATTTCATTTCCTACATAAAAATGAACCAAGTGACCATTTTTTTACAAGAGAAAAGTGACCGATACCATGAAAACTAACTGAGTTATAAATATAAAGCTATAATACATACCTTTTGTGTGTTCTGCACATTATGGAGATCAAAATATTTCTCCATCTGTAGTATCCATGTTACAGTATCCTTGCCATCAAACTTCCTCATATCGATCTTTGGAATATGGTGGGTCTTCAATCCAATTTTAGATTCTATGAAATCATGATTAACATTTATTTTTTTCTCATCATGACTTTCCTCTACTACCTTTTTGCCATTAGAAGGCCTTTCTTGTAGCAGCTTTGTCCAACCTTCCTTCAAACCTTCCATGTCTTTCTTCAAATATTTCATGCCTTTCTTCAAATATTCTTCCATACCATCGATATTAGCTTCCATGACATTGATAAAACTATTTATCTTAGCTTCGATCGAATTCTTCAAATCATCCATCCAATTTTTCTTACAAGGTGTTTCTATTTTCTTGCTTCGAGTCATTCGTTTTCTTTCTTTTTGGAGCTCGATATTTAAATGATTGTAACTCTATAATTTCAGATCTCCAAGTTCTAAAATTGCGGCTTGTGGTAGCCCTATGATCCTCTTTATAACCTTACAATTCTGATTGAGATTGGATTCTCCAAGAAATACTTATGCCAATTCTCTCACGATGACCTAATTATAGACTAGTTCAGTAGAGAGGCCATGTATGACATGCCACGTGTCCATTTTCTTTCATTTGGCCCTTAAAACAATACCCATCAAGCTACATTCTTTCCTTGTTCTCTCACTTTTTACAAAATTCAAATATGATGCTCAGAGACAAAGTTATAACTATTTTCCCAAGGTCAACTGTTTGAGATGGAATTCGGGAGCCTGCAAAAACCCTAACTTCCTTGGATCATATCTCTGAAACTATAGTGGAACAAGACCTGAAATTTAGATATGAAGTTCTTCAAGATTTTTTCTCAAATGGGTTTTGTTTCAGATTTGAAATCTTCGTATAAAAAACTTTATAGAGACAATGTCACGAGGATCTGTTTGAAGTAGCGAAACCCTAGCTTCCAAAGCTCTGATACCAAATGTTATGAAACCAGCTCACAAAATAGAACAATAGATAGATAAATGACTTCAAAATAAGCCTCTTAGAGGGGCCAACTTCCTTTACATTACACAAATAAACAATTCTTAGATGATACAAATGACAGGACCACCTTTCTATATATAGGAGTCTAAGGAATCACAATATAATTAGAGCTGACATAACAATAATATTGTAAGAGCACAACAATAACAATAGTGGGCTTCTATGGGGCACAATAATAATTATATGGGGACTACATGGGCACAACAATACAATAAGGGGGTTGCACTAATAACAATAAGGGGCTACACTAGTAGTATAGGGACCTAATAGTGGAATTCAGATGCTCCCTTATGATGATGCTTGAGTTGATAAGGTGGTAGACAGATCTCCCCTATAATGATTCTTCTTCTTTAGATAGATACATCATTGTCTAACTGATGATAAAAGGAAACAAGTTATGTCAAGATATGACGAGATGGATGTATTATTGATATAACTATGGGATATGACTTTGCGACTGGTATGCTTGGATGATTGATCTCCCATACCTTTTATTATGCATTATTCTTCTTCTATGTGATGAGATATAGCTAAGATAAAACTCATGAGACTTGACCTAAATATAGGTAGGGTTTAGAGGGCTAACCTCCCCTACCATTGGTTATGGATTCCTCTTCTTTCATGAGACGATGACAGATATGCCTTATTGATAATATAATTGTATTTATTCCTTATGTCTGACATATGTACATTTGAGATACATCATGATGCAACTATGATAAAACATCCTAGATAAGGCTTATAATGTTAATGGAAATTCCTCCCTAGTTGACAAGGAGTGTTAAAATATGAATCTGTGTCGCCAATAATTTCCCTTGAGAAATAAATTAAACCCCAAAGGTGAAATTCAAATTGACAAAGAAAATTATTATTATTTGGTACAATTTTTTTTTTAAATAATTGTGAAGGCGTTTATATTCAAATGATCATTTGAATTTAAATTTTTAATAGTTCTTTCCAAGGATTCATGTCCGCTCCTCTAAATGGGTTGTTACCCTTCATGGAATCGACTATAAATTTATAATAATTATGGCTCAAGTTAATAATGTGTGAGAGTATCTCACAAGGCTCTATGTATCTGAGGTTGTTCAAACTACTTTATGTGGATAGGCCTTGTTCTTCACACTATTCTCTGTGGATGTATCTCACACGGGAGTGGCCATGTATTGGCATGATATTGTATGGCTATGATCTCACTCTAGACATTTGATTTTTATGGTGTTGATATTGTTGGAACCAAGATCACTACTACGGGGAAGGGGGAGGTTGAATTAGAAGCGATAAAAAAATTCAACAATCATAATGCTAGGTTGTATTATATTCTTTCCATGACTACCCCATGCCTAGGGGGAAGTAGACTGCCCTGTACATTGCGTCAGGTACTTCCTGGGTGTCATGCAGGGGTATGCATGGGGGTGGTAGCCCCATGGCACAAGGTCCATGGCAACACCCAGGGAAATTGTTTTTGACCCTATATCAGGTGGGTAGACCTACCTATGGTTTTGTGCATGGGTTTCACACATGTTTTTGGGCACGATGGTTTTTGGTCCATGGTATTTTGTAGATCCGGTCAAGGGAACTATGATTATGTTCTAATCTAGGGTTAATGGATTGGGGTTTATGGATGCTTCGACATGTATATATATTTATTGTATCATTGAAAGGAACATAATGAAAACTCAATCTGGTAGTCTTGATTTTGAGATATAGGGGAAAATCTCTCTGTATATCTGTTTTATGTTTTATGCTCTTGCTATTGTTTATTTTCTTTTTTTAGAATTCATATGCAGGTATTTTTTATACAGGGTTAAAACCTGGATTTTGTATCAGAGCTGTTTTGGATTCAAGGGGACACCTTCTTTGCTGAGGCGTTTTTTGCTCGGGCCTGTGGTAGAACCTGTTGAATGGGAGATTTGTGGGATCGATTCTTGTGGTGAAATAAGATGGTGAGAAATGGGAATATAGAGATCAAGAAATTTAATGGTCAGAGTTTTGAGTTGTGGAAACTCAACATGGAGGATCTGCTAGTGGATAAATATTAATGCATCGCAGTAGATCTAGGTACTAAACCAACAACAATGTCAGCTAAATACTGGGCAAAGTTGGATGAAAAGACAAAGAGAACAATACGGTTGTGTGTCTCAGATTTAGTATTGCTTAATGTATCAGGGGAAGACAAAGGCTTTGTGGGACAAATTAGGGACTTTGTACCAATCTAAGTCTCGGGCAAATAAAGTGTTGCTACGGAAAAGGTTGTATAACCTGAGGATGAATGATGGAGACTTAGTGATAGAGAATCTGAATGCATTTGACATTGTGGTAAGTCAGTTATTATCTGTCGATATTAAAATTTCAGATGAAGATAAGTGCATCAGTTTGTTGTGTTCACTACCAGATTCATGGGATATCCTGGTTGTTGCAATTGGTATCAATGCAACTGCCTTGTAGTTTGATGAAATAGTCTCATCCTTGCTGTCGGAAGAAATGAAACAGAAAAATATGGAGGGCAATAATGGTGATGCCTTTCATGTATGAGGACGGTCCCAAAATAGAAACAAAAATAAGTCCTCAAGTGGGAGATCTAAATCTCTAGGAAAACTTGTAAAGGTGTGCTAAAAATTCAGAAAGGAAGGGCACCACAAAAGGGACTGTAAACATAAAGTTGTTAAGAAAGGAAAGGGATTTGATGATGCTCCTTCTGTGAAGGTGAAAACCACCTTAGATGAAAGTAGGGATGTGTACTTGGATTCTTCTTCAATTACACATGTAGACCATGAGGCATGGTTGATTAACTCAGGTGCATCCTTTGACTTCAATCCCCATAGAGAGTGGTTCTGCGAGTATCATAAATATGATGGTTGTGATGTCTTCTTAGGGGATGATAGGAAGGCTAGAATCATTGCTAGTGGAAAATTAAAGTTGAAGTTGCAAGGTGCAAGGATTAGAACACTTCCAGGCATTCTTCATATTCCTACATTAGCCAAAAATCTAATTTCTGTAAGCAAGTTGGATGATGGAGGTGTAAAAATAGTGTTTGTGAAAGATACCTACAACATGGTTTTGGGAGCACTGGTATTGATTTGGGGAGTTCAGATTGGAACTCTGTACAAGCTTCAAGGTAGCACTCTTATTGATGGGTGCAACAATTCTATGGTTCTTGAAAGTGGAGCAAAAAATCTAGTGGTCTCTGTAGAAAAGACCATCATATGCCATCAAAGGCTTGGACATATTGGAGAGAAAGGCCTTTGAATACTTTCTCATAATGATATGGTAGAAGGTATGTCTAATTTCTCTCTGGATTTTGATTTTTTTGAAAATTTTGTATATGAGAAGAAGAATCGGATGAGTTTCCTCTCTGGTGGTAAGAGGGCAAAATATATATTAGAGCTTGCGCATAGTGATGTGTTTGGACCTGTGTCAATTCCATCAATGGGTAATTCTGTGTACTACGTATCATTTATAGATGACTTCTCAAGGAATACATGGATATATTTCCTCAAGAAGAAATTTGAAGTCTTTGAGAGGTTTAAAGAATTTAAGGCTCTGGTGGAAAACGAGACAAAGAAGAAGATAAAGGTGCCAAGGACAGATAACGGTGGAGATTTTTGCAAGAAGGAATTTGAAAAGATTCGTAAGAAGTGTGGTATAGCACAGCAGAAGACTACTCCATTCACACTTGAGAAAAATGGAGTTGTGGAAACAATGAACAAGACATTGATGGAAAGGGCAAGAAGCATGCTCAGTGGTGCCAGGTTAGGACAAGAATTTTGGGCCGAGGTGGTGGAGACTGCATGTTACCTGGTCAATAGATCACCTTCATCAGTGTTGGAGGATAAGACTCCACAAGATGTATGGATTGGTAAGAAACCTTATCTTTCACATCTGAGGGTATTTGGATGTGCTGCATATGTACATGTTCCAAAGGAGAAAAGAACAAAGTTGGATAGTAAATCTGAAACATGCATATTTATTGGGTATAAGGATGGTTTAAAAGGTTATAAGATTTGTAACCTAGAAACAAGGAAGGTTGTGTAAAGTTGAGATGTGGTGTTTAGGGAGGTGAAAGATGTTATTAAACATGAATTCCTACCAAAGGAACCTGAGAAGACAAAGTTTGAGCTAAAGGAGGAAGAATTAGACTCTACAACAGAAGAATAATTAGAAGATGAAGAGCCACAAACTCCAGCTGTGAGAAGATCAATTCGAGAAAGAAGGTGGCCAAAAAGGTATAGTCCATTTGCTTTCTGTTCAAATTTTGCTTTATCTATTACTGATGATGATCCCATAACTGTGAGGGAAGCAATAGATTTTGAGGATGGAAAACTCTGGAAAGAGGCCATGGTTGATGATATGACATCTTTGCACAAAAATGAGGATTTGGATATGGGGGAGTTCCCGGCAGGAAGGAAACCCATTGGCAGTGTTGTAGCGGCTACAACAACTCTCCAAAATTTTTCCTTAGCTTCATTTTGGAGCCTCCCTACCAACCTTTCACAGCACCTTGTCTTGCTTCGTTAAGTACACAAGCTTCAGTGTTTTTCTTGCACAAAGACAAACTGTTGATCACATCTTGATGCATTCCCCTCACAAGTTGATCACCCTAATGAGCTAATTTATTAACACAAATTAACACAAGTATTTAATTATCAATTTGGGTTTGTAAAACTTGGAGGCAAGTTCACAGTGTATGGATATCAAATGTAGCCAAGCTTAGAAGATAAAATTTGAAGATTTAAGGAAGTACATATTACAAATATAAACCTATTTTAACAATTTCTAATTCACTTATGTAATATGTGAGGGATGAAGCTCCTAACTTAGGAGAACCAGGTTGTCCTTCCCTACAATACTACTTTCATGAAAATAAATCCAAATCACTAATGAAAAATGGTTTATGATGTAGAAGATGTAAAAGAAGAGGCTCCTAACTAAGGAGGACCAGATTGTCCTTCTTCACAATTCTACTATTTCATAATCACCATTGCTTCAAACCAGAAATGTAGAAATAACTTCAAATAAGAAAAGGAGAATGAAATTCAGTTTTAGTTCAAGATCAAATAGAAGGGGAATTTAACTTAAATTCCTGTGTCCCTTCATATGTAGATTAGAATTAAACCAATATTCATTCAGCAATCATCACACAATAATTCAAATAAGCAAATTTGAAACAAAACAAGTAAACAAATCTAAAACAACTAGTTCATGAAAATTAAGCTAGTTTAACAATGAAGTGTACTTAGCTTGGAGTGGGGGCCCTCCACCCTTGCCTTACACACTTGAGGCTGCTATCAAATGTTGAAACTTCAATTAATCATCCACACCAATGAATAGAAAAATGAAAGTAGAAGAGGTTCTTCTAATTAATCTCCAATATTCAAATGTCTCAACATAAAGTTATATAAAAATCACGTATCATAAGCCTTCACAGTTTTGGCTTAAATAGAAGATCATGAAACAAACTAATATAAAGTATCTCCAACAACTATATCTATTCATATCCATCTATCCAAGTCAAATCCTTCCAATCTATCACTAGAAATATGGACAATCCCATGAAATCATAAAACTGCCCTATTTCCTAGGGATTTTCTGGTTGACTAGTCATGTTTGACCAGCCTTGACCGGCCGTAATTTAGCTTGTTTTGACCAAACCAATTGGAATTAGTTCAATCCCAGTTCCCAAGCTTTCCATTCATGTATCTAGCTCGAGCTCAAGTGTCCTGCAAATATGTTATCCACATAGCCATTACGGGAATTTCTGATTCTGTCAAAAAATACTCTTAAAACCCATTTTTTGCAAAAATATCTAAAAATTGAAAAACATAATTTATTTTCTTGAATATCCATAATAAGGTCAACATGAGGTGTATATGGATGGTATATGGTGGAAAATGATGGAAATTAGGTGGATTTCAATAAGAAAAAATTGATAAAAAACGAGGGCCAACATCTCCCCCTTGCTTACTCTCAAGCATGTCCTCATGCTTGCCTTTATCTCCTTGACCTTTTCCTTCTATATGCTAACTGGCTTGCTGATGTACCTGTGGCTCTGACCCTTGAAGATGAAACTTTCTCTTGAGCTACCTGTAAAATGATATTTATGCCTTCATGTACTTTTTCTCCTTTCCTTTTCTCTGTTTTTCTAAAATAAAAATAAAATTTCATCCTTTCTCTTTGAAATGTTGTCTTTTATAGTATTCTTCACTTGTCAGTGGAAAACTTGTGGCTTGGGCTATGTATTATGGAGTGATGGGAACAAGAATGTCTCTGATGTGTGATGAGGTTTCACCACCAATACACAAATACAACAACTTTACATTATTCTTCCTCTCATGATAAAACACCAGAAATAACACCAATAAATCATTTTGGATGAGCAGCTTCAGAGAAGACAACAAATAAAACTTGAATTTTGTAATACATTCTGACACAACATTCATGTCCCTCACAATATCAACAATTTCACTTAAAGGAGCCAATATCCATTTGCCCTCACATCTTCACTAAAAGAAGCCAACTTTGATATGTCACACAGTCACAAAGAAAACACCAATCAAACAAATCAAAGCTTCTTTCACTTGTGCAGGGGGTTTTTTTCTTGTATAATTCCTCTACAAAATAACTTGTGCCAATTCTTTCTATGACTAGGCATTCACTTTCAATTTAGCCAATGTTTTACCCACACAATCTGCAAAATAGTGGTTGAAAGAACCATAAAAATATCCCAAATAGAAATGAATTTGAGAAAATTGTTCACCTAGAACCTAATTAGGCTCGTTTTGAAAAAAACCCATGTTTTCGTTTTTCAAATTTCATTTTATTTTGCTTTAGAAAAAGCAACGAAAAATAGTGGCTTTTCAATAATTTCGAATTTTTTTAAAACTATAGTTGAATTGTTTCATCTCCAGAAGGCAATAGTGAACCAACTCTTCCAGTATTTAAACCACCAGATTCTTCCTCTCTAGCTGTTTCACTGTTTGACCTATTCGAATGCAGAATATTACATGTGGAATTTGGGACATATGATCCTGAAAGACAACCTTTCTGCGAGACAAAGACCTGTACTGAAAATGAACTTGATAGATTTGCTGATATCAATGTATTTATTGCATGAACAACCCCTTCTTTCACAAACAACTTGGTTAAAGTATCATGAATTTTTTTATAAGAAATTTTGCTATCTGTAGATCAGGGACCAAAAAATGGGGATCTTTCCATGTTAGAACACCAACCAAAAAACTTGATATGTTTTTCACGTGAAGAAAAGATATAAGCATTTCAGCATTGCTAATATATACCCATTTGTTAATGATGTAAATAGACTTGTGTCAAATAGGAGTGCTCATGCTTGAGCCATAAACCTGGACTAGGATAGGAAAAATATCTAATCCAAATTGCAACAAAAGCTTTGGTTGATCATGCAACAACTTTTCACGAGTGGACATTTCTCCAATAGTTCCATTTAAATCTTCACCTATATCGAAATTCTCACTGTGCACATGGATGGAACAAATTTTCCCACACAACCATACATGAATGTAATGAATTATGCCCATTGTGTTGAAAATAAGAAGAATTTTGTTCTCTGTTTGTATAAAAATTGAAATCAAAAACTTTGTGTAACCATGCATGAGAAAATTATGGGATTACCTGATCTAAAAGTGATTTTTGAGTTATCTTTGAGATAACTTGAGTTCCTCTGTTTAGACAATGCTATTTCAATCAGAATTCTCCCTTAATATTTCCAAGGATTCGTTCATTAAACGAATGGAAAATACGTGTTTATTGGTGGGAGAGTTTAAGTGAACGATGGAAGTGACAAGTTTTAAACAGTGGCAGAGGCTCTAATTTATAACTTGAATCCCAAGATTTATTTATCTAAATATATGTTGCATTTATGAGAAAAAACTAGGTTTTTCTCTTACTTTCTTGCTTCACAAGATCTCTACACTTAGGTGGTGTGCTTTTGCTACATGACTGCCAGATCTCTTGGCTTAAATCCCAGTCAACTCCTCTTGCTCCATTTTTCAAAAACAATTCATAGAATTCTCCTCCCTGCTTTTAAAAATTCTCTGATCCGGCAGTGACTTGAAGACATTTATGAGTTATTAACTCGTGGTTCCTCTTCATTCTACGGATTTTCTGGAATTTGTTGGTGAGCTTGGTCAAATTGGCGTAGCAAATATCTTGGCTTGTAATCCTCTTCATTAAAACTAATGTTCAACTTCCCTAATTATTTCCACACTTATTCTTCAACACTATGCTCTGCATTTCTCTCAATTCCAGTTTCTCTCACAAGGTTTTGACTATACACAACATTGAAATCTCTTTCCTGGGCTTACTTTGAGCTGTGATGGTGAAAGAAATATGTAATGCAGGTCTGGACTATGCAAAAAAAACGTAATACAGAGCACTTTAATTGTTTTTTAGAGCACTTGAACATTATTTGACCATTTCAATTATGCCAACTCAATGCTCATTGTACCTATCATGACTGCATCCTCCACGTGGCTATGTCCTTCGGATTACACGGTGTACATGCCTATCTTGTCACTGCAACATAATATTTTTTATCATGATTTCTTCATGCATGCCTTTCATTATATTTCATGCCCACTTTGTATTATATCCCCATTAGTTCCTTTTTCATTTTTTATTTTTTTGCACATTTTTCACTGTAATTCTTCGCATATATCTTTAGGCATATACCTTAGCGCCCATACTTTGTCACTTTGTCTCTTATGCCTTAAATTTGTTTTAAAATGACCATAGGATAGGTCATTTAAAATCATTTTTTTTCTACATTTAACCTTTGTATGGTTCATGTAGGTCAACAAAAATTCTAAGGGGAAAAACATTGTCCTTATTTTTCAATAAAAAATGCTTATAAAAATGTATAGGGAAATGAATTTTTTTATATGGTAGGATAATGTATAGGGAAATTATTTTTGTATGGTAGGAGTAGGGTAAATGTTAGTTTGTAATATAGTTTATTATGATAAATGTGGAATGGTGAATGTAGTGGAGGAATGGTAAATGTAGTGGAATGCATATGAAGTTAAACTAGTTTTATCAATTTCTAGATTTTTTTCAAAAATCAAAAGTTCTAAGAGCAAATTTTTTTACACTTACTATACTTGTACTTCCATAATAGCTTGATGTCAATGCTAACTGATGATGTCCTTTGCTGGTTCATTTTTTTCTCATGATAACGGTTCATCAAGGGTATTCTTTGATGGAATGTAGACACTAGTTTCTACATCTGATATTCAGGTCCCTTTATATTGTCTTTGTTCAAGTCCCTCGCTGATGAATGTGGATGCATATTCTTTATTCAGGTCCCTAACTAATAAATGTCAATGTGGGTGCTTTATTTAGGTCCCTTATCAAACCATTGCTCAAACTATTTGCATAGTTTTATTAGGAATCTTCCCCCTTGCTTATTCTGAGACTTGTCCCCAAGTCTTGCTTATTCTGGAGATGATTCCTACAAAATCAAACTGAAGAAATGGTAAAATAAAATAGAGAATTCATATTGGCCAAACAAGTTGGTTTTCTGATATGAATTCGAGTTTGTGTTGTGCCAGTTTCCTCAATTTTCACAACCAAACTCTATTATTTTTGATCTTTTTCTATTCTTTTTATTCTTTTTTTTCTAAATGGAGGTGGGGTTTAATGGAGTAGGGAAGTATGAAAAGCTTATGAAAATAGGTTTTATTGAAATCATGATTTAGTAGTAAATGGATAAATAATAAGTTTGGACTTCAATGTGCATGATTGCGGAGCTTAACATACAATATGGATGATGGATGAAATCATGAACAATATGGATTATGAAAGACTTCTTTGGCAACAGATGTAACTTTTCATGGTAAAAAAACTTGACTTCTTCTTCTGAAGATTAGCTTGATGTCTTTTTGCCTCGATCTCGATCATGTTGTAGGGTTTGTTGGTGTTGTTGGTCAATAACTAAAGACAACCTTCAAGATTTTGAGTTTCATTGGATGAACTCAACATCAGGTGAATTTTCACTTTGCTTTGACTTGAACATTTGTATTCATATTTTTAAAGTACTTTATCCATGGAGTTCACTCCTTCAATCTTCCTATGACTTGCAAAAACATAGCACTTGCCTGCAATATAATATTAGATGATGGAGGAAGAGAGGTGTATAGTCTCTCTTCTTCCAAGAAATATGTATATCATTACAAGAATTTCTTAGAAAACAAGTCCAAATACGATATACAAAAAAAATGCATTTGTTTGCCCCTTGAGGAATGGTGGGCAGCCTAGACTTCCTAGCGATATTTTGTTTACAAAATATTCATTTTATATCTAATTAAAGTGATTCCAAATCTAAGTTGAAGTGAATTCATATGGCTACCTCTATTATAAATGGACTTTTAAAATGGTTTAAAATGGTATGGTAAAAATTATAAGGAGTGCCATGCTTGATAGAGCTAGTTGTTAATTTTTAACTAGAGCAACAGTCACTATTTAGAGTGTAAATTTTTCGTTAAAGATCGGATCGATGTGATTCCACTTGGAGATTAAAGTAGATTCATTTTTGTTTTTCTAGTAGAAACAGGTTTTAAAAATAATTAGGTTTGATATCACAAAATTGGTGATGAACAGACCTAGGAGGCAGAGTTTTACCATGTTGGTTTGAAAACATGCAGTCATTAAATGTCACATATCTTTTTCATTTCACTTTCAAATGGGATAATTCAATTTGTGTCTTAAACTAGACTTGAATATATATCTCCCATATAAACAGGTTTTGAAAATAAGATGATTTGGTATGTCAAATATGCCGATGAACAGTCAAGACCTAGAATTGTGACCATGCAGATTTTTCAAGAAGCAATTAGTATTTCAAGAATAACTTTTTCATATGATCCCTGATTGAAGTGATTCAAATTGATTTGGAAACTAGATTCCAAGGGCTATATTGCCTATTTATTTCAGGTAAAAATGTTTCCATTAGACACCTCAAATCAAGGCTATACTGACTCTATCCTTGACATTTCACTTGAGACCTAGTTTTTATTTTGATCACATTTTTATTTGTGATATAAATTGGAATTTTCAAAATGGATTCCAAAACTAAATTTCAAGAGATATGTAAAAAAAAACATGATTTAAAAATGATCTTATATGGTTACCCAAAATAGGATTGTTCTTACTGCATTTTGCCATGTAGTCCTTTTGAAATGAATATCGAACAATGATTTGAAGAAATATTCATGAGAGTTTGAAACAAAATTATTATGGAAGTCTTATTGTGAATTATTTCTACTTGTTTATTTATTCTATTCTATCATATTCTATTTTAGAAAAATAATTCATTCTCTCAAGCATAAGAGAATTTCCAATGCATCCATTTTCGTAACAAGATCATAAGTAAACTCATATCCAAATTTGAAAAATATACATTAATGAATGTTTGGACATGAAAATTTATTTGATCATAAAGATTTGATTAGAAAGAATGTTGAAGAATGGAGTAGTGTTGTGACCTAATGACTAGTTGAAACCAAGTTTTAAGATGATCTTTGTTTGCTTGGCTCTCATTAATTGTCATAGCACAAAACTCAACTTGTGGTACTTGTTCAAAATCTTGTATGCACAAGGGATCTTGTGATATACATGCTAGAAATTCTTCAATCTTTGGCTCTAATGTTTGATCTTCATTGTATGTGATCCATGACTCATTCGCCTCCTCACAAAGATAGCTAGAAGAAAGTTCTAGATTCTCTTCCTATGGATCATCTTCATGGATGTTTTGTTGCTCTTCTATCCTTTGACATAAAGATTCATCCCTAGTGAGCATTCTAAATTGAGGACAAGGACTTGAGAATAGTTTTGTGGTGGCATACCCTCCTTCTCTAAATGATTTCTTTCACGTCATTTTTTTAGATCTTGTCTTTGCAAATGGATTTTGTAGTTTTTTTTTTTTTTATTTATTATTATTATTTAATTTTTTTTTTGGCGGGGGGGGGTTGTTTTGGGAATCTAATTTTAGGATCTCTATTTCTTGGCATAAAGAAACATAACTAAGAGAAATGTATCTTAACTAAATTTTTTTTTAATCAAATTTTTAGTGTTTTTGTTTATCTTCTATTTGACTATGCTAATAATTGCCTCCCTGGCAATGGTGCCAAAATGTTGAGCTAATTTATTAACACAAATTAACACAAGTATTTAATTATCAATTTGGCTTTGTAAATCTTGGAGACAAGTCCACAGTGTATGGATATCAGATGTAGCCAAGCTTAGAAGATAAAATTTGAAGAGTTAAGGAAGTACATATTACAAATATAAACTTATTTTAACAATTTCTAATTCACTTATGTAATATGTGAGGGATGAGGCTCCTAACTTAGGAGAACCAGGTTGTCCTTCCCTACAACACTACTTTCATGAAAATAAATCCAAATCACTAATTAAAAATGGTTTATGATGCAGAAGATGTAAAAGAAGAGGCTCCTAACTAAGGAGGACCAGATTGTCCTTCTTCACAATTCTACTATTTCATAATCACCATTGCTTCAAACCAAAAATGCAGAAATAACTTCAAATAGGAAAAGGAGAATGAAATTTAGTTTTAGTTCAAGATCAAATAGAAGAGGAATTTAACTTAAATTCCTGTGTGTCCCTTCATATGTAGATTAGAATTAAACCAATATTCATTCAGCAATCATCACACATTAATTCAAATAAGCAAATCTGAATCAAAACAAGTAAACAAATCTAAAACAAGTAGTTCATGAAAATTAAGCTAGTTTAACAATGAAGTGTACTTAGCTTGGAGTGGGGGCCCTCCACCCTTGCCTTACACACTTGAGGCTGCTATCAAATGTTGAAACTTCAATTAATCATCCACACCAATGAATAGAAAAATGAAAGTAGAAGAGGTTCTTCTAATTAATCTCCAATATTCAAATGTCTCAACATAAAGTTATATAAAAATCACGTATCATAAGCCTTCACAGTTTTGGCTTAAATAGAAGATCATGAAACAAACTGATCTAAATTCTCCCTAACAACTATATATATTCATATCCATCTATCCAAGTTGAATCCATCCAATCTATCACTAGAAATATGGACAATCCCATGAAATCATAAAACTGCCCTGTTTTCTAGGGATTTTCTGGATGACTAGTCATGTTTGACCAGCCTTGACCGGGCCTGATTTAGTTTGTTTTGACCAATACAATTGGAAATAGTTCAGTCCTAGTTCCCAAGCTTTCCATTCATGTATCTAGCTCGAGCCCAAGTGTCCTACAAATATGTCATCCACATAGCCATTACGGGAATTTCTGTTTCTGTCCAAAAATACTCTTAAAACCCAATTTTTGCAAAAATATCTAAAAATTGAAAGACATAATTTATTTGCTTGAATATCCATAATAAGGTCAAAATAAGGTGTATATGGATGGTATATGGTGGAAAATGATGGAAATTAGGTGGATTTTAATAAGAAAAATTTGATAAAAAATGAGGGCCAACACACCTAGACTTGGTCTAGCTACATGTTGAGCAACTCCCCCAAGAAATTACGCATTTCTAGAGGGAAACTAGCCTTCCCTCCAGAAATTATGCAATCGTATCTAGCACCCTGCTGGGCTCCAGAATTGTGTAATTTTTCCAGTCAACACTCACAGTGAAAGTTGTGCAATTTTCCCCAGTAGGGCTGCTCAGCCCAAAATTTGCGCAAATCTAGGTAGCAGTCAGTTGCTCTATGCAAAAATTATGCAAATGTCTTGGGCAGCCAGACCAGCTTCCAGGTAGAAATGCACATTTTTCTTAAGAAATTGAGTAGCTTCATGCATGAGTAGTTCGGTTAAATAGTTCCAATCGGGACCAACAAAACTTGACTTGCATGCATAACTTTCTTTTCCCAGAATAACAAAAGGAAACATCTAAAAGGCATGCCATGATTCAGGGAGATATTTTTAGCAGCTGGAGGTTACATGAAAGGTTTTTTAGAGACATTTCTCCAAGTGTCACTTTTTCCTACATTTGTGGCATGCGCATCATGAGACCAAACTTACTTATTCGATGCATCAGAGCTCATTCTTTAAAATTGATCTTGGAGCTCTAACATCCCACAGCACATCCAGGACTCTTCAACACATCCAGCTGAGCTATTCACAAGTAAGTGGCCTCGATTTGTATTTTTCAACATTTCTGTCGCTTTTTGTGTATTTGCTTATGTGAGTGTTGTTTGTTTTATTTCTTTGAACGGTTGCTGTCATTCACATGTATACTAGCTTGTCCTAGATCTGTTTCAGTTTTCATTGCTATCTCACTACTGTCACAAGCATGAAACTATTTTGCACGAACGTTTGCCGAATCGGTGAATTGCTTCACCCACATGCATGTTGATCTATTTGTTGAATCTTTCATTCATGTTTGCATGCACTGTCAATCACTTCTACTTTGACTTAGTGTCATCGTGCATTCATTGTCTTATTTTCTTTCAGATGCCCATCGGCGAGTCAGACCAAGCTCGGTGCAGAATCTGCCTTCACTGAGACAACATTGCACAATCTGGGGAAGGAAGGCTCTGTCTTCCTCTACAAAAATGCGCATTTTTTCCTAGAACTATCCTCAAGGAATGTTTTGCACATTTCTTTGGGACAGTGACTGCTGGCCTAGAAAATTGTGCAATGTAGTCCCTGAGCCTGCAGACACTCCTAGTTGGAATTGCACATTGCGCAAAGACAATAGTCAGCGACCAGTCTGGATTGCGCATTACGCAATCCCAGCAGCCAGCAACCAGTGTGGATTGCGCATTGTGAAAATCCAATAGCCAATCTTACCTCCCAAACATCCCAGACTTCCTTTCGCATAGTTCTGGTAGCTAGCCACCAAGTCTCCTAGAAGAAATTGCGCAATCTTGCCCATCATTTTCCCAGGTATGTGCTGTGTCATTCCTCAAATTTTTTTTGTTTTTCGCTAACATATTTCTTGCCATGAATGTTGCTTATATCCATATCTTTCAGGTGTTCATCCTTCTCAATGGCTTCCAAGAGACTAGGATCACAAGACACTGATGGAAATGTAGCTGGAGCAATAGTTGAGTGAGTGTCCTCTAGACTTCTGATCTATGAAGATACAAAGCTATATCTAGAAAAGGACATCAAACTGAAGTGGAAAGAGGCCAATGAAACAATTGAAGGCACTTTTAGGGAAGACCTCAAATACTGTTAGGTGTACGTGAACATTCACAAGTCTGGCTTGTATCGGATTGCATGTAGATATCCCACGTTCCCATGTGCAGACATGATACTATGGATCGTCTCTCACACTTATCCTGAGACAATGACCTTGAGCAGTGTTAGTGGGACAAAGCTTCCGACCTTCTCGACACACGATTATGATGAGATGTATCAGATGTCAGAGCCTATGACTGTCATGAAGACTCCATTTAGTTTAACCAACAACAGTGTTAACTCTAGAGACATTTTGAAGAATTAGGTAAAGTAGTCAACTCCATTCAAGTTGACACACAACCAGATCTACAAGACAAACATCCTTAGGATGTCGTACCAATACTTGGTCATATTTTCATGTCGATTGTATGGTCAAGAAAGCATGGAAACCTTCCCACAGAGTTGGGTGGTTGCACTAGACCAATTGGCTAGAGAAGGAAAACCATGTAGCTGGTCCAGCATACTGTCTCATCAGCTGAAGGAACAAGTGACGAAGGCTCAACAGTCACCTGGAGGTATGCATGCAAAGATTTACATGTCCGCCTAGATATTAGATGAAGTTTGTGCCTGACAGGAGTTACCGAGCTTGGAGTGGGCATCGTCACCAGAAGAGACTGTTGTGAACACGTATTTCAAGTTGTTGTCTAAATGCATCTTCAAAGGATTAATCACATGGTTTTCCGATCATTTTGTCACCCCTATGTACAAGATGATATTCAAACATGATCCACCTTGCATGTCAAAGGAAGCAATGGAGGCATTGATACGAATTGCAGATTGGTATGCCTCACTGTCCGACACTTTCATCTCAATGTTCAGTGCAAAGAAGCCTCTGAATGTTCTTCTGAAGTTTTCGTTGGACATACTTGTCATGCATGAAGTAGCATATCACATCTCGGCAGGATTGACAACTAGATGCATCAGAAGAAGAAGGACCTTGGCCCGCTCTTCCATTGTGGATTAGGTTATATGAGATCCAAAGTATCAAGAAAGTGGATGTTGAAGCAGAACTAATGAAGAAGTACCCATTCGAACTTCGAAGCTACAATCTGTATGACCCACATTTCATTGTGAAAGATCACTGCACGAGAGTTCAGTTAAACTAGATCCACGGGGCATGTCATTGGGCCGAGGAGGACCCATAGAGATATTGCTACAATTGATGAGTTAAGGCGCATTGCCACCAACCCAAGCTTGCCCATGAGTGCAGACATCATGCACAAGTATGTTACTGGTCCAACCACATTGAAGACAATGATGCGCATGCTTTTAGATGAGCTGGACAGAAGAGCTTGAGTAGTGTACCCAGATGCTATGGAGGCAAGAGTCAGGATTCAGATAGATGTCACCATGGAACACACAAATACCATCAAGGACTATAGATCTTAGCATCAATATGTTACTATTGATCAACATGAGGATGTTGAGGAGTTGGACTTCCATGCTTGTCTAAGTCAAGGTGATGTCTAGCATGGCTTGCCCAAGCCATTGTGTTCACATGGGTACATGTGCATTGTAATGTTAAGTCATGTCAAGTGTAAGTCATGTGTCAATAGTGAATGTAACAGTCATAGAGTAGGTGAAGAGTCATGAGGGTAGTTGAACGGTCACAAAGGGGAATGTCAAGGGCCACCCCACCCTTTTCTATAAATAGTCTCTTGTAACTCATTATATAGGCTTTTGGGCTACCAAGGTTCCAATAAGACTATCTTGGAGAGAGCTTGGAAAGTATTGTAATGCGCCTTGGCTTCTCCACTGCACAGAGCTAGTACATCTCTTTGGAGGAGCAGGCGGATGTGGCTATAACGTTCCACTGTTGGGGCTAGTGGGTGTACATGGATGTATTGTATGACTAGAACTTACACTTCTTTATATAATAAGAGCCAGCACGTTTCATGCATATGTTGTATTGTATTCCAGTTGTCTTGTTTACTCTAAATGACATATGTATTTTCTTTCTTACGCACACATGTATGGGCTGTTCTGCATGAGCATGTATGAATATTTTTGAAATGTGTTGATTGGTTTAACCATCACTTTGGATTGCTAGTTGACTTGCTTTCCAGCTTCTGATGCATCTTTGCTCATGCGTTCCCTTTCCATCCGAGTACTGCTATAGGTTGCCAAGGGGCACACTCATCTCAACCCACATGTGTTAGAACCTCTCATGCACCTTCCTTGACTCATTGCAGCAGTCACACCCTTGCTACTAACAGAGTTATTTGGCTTACCTCTGTGCGAAATCTCGGTCAAGGCATTTCTATACGACTCACTACTAGGACTCCTACACCAAAAGGTTTGTGGTCTAATTGGGACTTCTTACAGTGGAGATCCCCTTGACATGTTGGCAGGACCAACACCATTAACATTTTTGGCTCTAGAAGGAGGGCTTGATGACAGTTTGTGTCCTCTCATCTAGTTTTGAACCTTTGCATACCTTTCATGGATTCTTGTACTCTTCTCCCTCCACGATGTTTCTCGAATCGTGAAGATGTATCCATCACAAGGGAGTTTTTCAATCTCTTGTCGACTTAGACGTATTATGGTGAAGGCGAAGTGGCCTGACCTAACTACTTACATGAATTTCTTTCCATGCTTCATGAGGAAGATGGGTACTTATTCAATGCATCAGAGCTCATTCTTTCAAATCAATCTTGGAGCTCTAATATCCCACAACACACCTAGGAATCTTCGATACATCCGGCTCAACTGTTCATGGGTAAGTGGCCTCAACTTGTCCTTTTCAACATTTTTATCACTTTTTGTGTATTCACTTGTGTGAGTGTTGTTTTCTTGATTTCTTTGAATTCTTGCTGTCATTTACATGTATACTATCTTTTCCTAGCATTGTTTTAGTTTTCGTTGCTATCTCACTGCTATCGCATGCATGAAACTATTTTGCATGAACGTTGGCCAAATCAGCAAATCGCTTCACCCACATGCATGTTGATTTGTTTGCTGAATCTTTCATTCATATTTGCATGCACTGTCAATCACTTCTTCTTTGACTTAGTGTCATCATGCATTCACTGTCTTATTTTCTTTCAGTTGCCCATCGGCGAGTCAAGCAAACCTTGGCCTAGACTTTGCCTTCACTGAGACAGCATTACGCAATCTGGGGAAGGAACGCTTTGTCTTCCTATCCGGAAATGTGCATTTTTTCTCAGCACTGTCCTCCAGGACTATTTTTCACATTTCTGAGGGATAGTGACTACTGGCCCAAAAAATTGCGCAATGCAGTCCTTGAGCCTGTAGTCACTCCTAGCTAGAATTGTGCATTGTGCAATCCCAACATCCAGTAGCCAGTCTAGATTGCACATTGCACAAGTCCAGCATCTAGTCTTGCCTCCAAAACAACCCATACTTCCTTTTGCATACATCTATCATCCAGCCACCAAGCCTCCCAGAAGAAATTTCACAATCTTGCACATCATTTTCCTAAGTATGTGCTGTGTCATTCCCGAATTTACTTTGTTTTTCGCTAACAGATTTCTTACCATGCATGTTTCTTGTCTTGATATCTTTCAGGTGTTCATCCATCTCAATGGCTTCCAAGAGAATAGGATCATAAGGCACTGATGGAAATGCCGCAGGAGCAGGAGTTGAGCGAGTGTCCTTTAGTCTGCTGATCTATGAAGATACAAAGTTGTATCTAGACAAGGACATGAAATTGAAGTGGCAATAGGTCAATGAAACATTTGCATGCACTTTTGGGGAAGACCTCAAAGACCGTCAAGTGTACGTGAACATTCACAAGTCTAGCCTGTACTGAATTGCATGCAGATATCACGCGTTCCCATGTGTGGACACGATACACTGGATCGTCTCTCACACTGATCCTGAGATGATGACCTTGAGTAGTGTTAATCAGATGAAGCTTGAGACCTTCTGGGCACAAGATTATGATGAGATGTATTAGATGTTAGAGCTCGTGACTATCATGAAGACTCCATTCGACTTATCAAACAGGAGTGCTAACTCAAGAGACATTCTGAAGAATTGGTTAAAGGGGAGAGCTAGATTCAGGTTGACACCCAATGAGATGCACAAGACAAAGATACGGAGTAAGGCGTACCAATCCTTGTTCATATTTTCATGTCGACTATATGGCCAAGCATGCATGGAAACCTTCCCACAGAGTTGGGTGCTTGCACTAGACCAATTGGCTACAGATGTGACTAGTCTAGCATATTGGCTCATCAGCTGAAGGAACAAGTAACGAAGGCTCGACATTCACCTAGAGGTATGCATGCAGAGATTTACATGTCCACCTACATCTTAGATGCAGTTTGTGCCTGACAGGACTTCTCGGGCTTAGAGTGCGCGTGGTCACCAGTAGAGATTGTTGTGAACATGTATTTCAAGCTTTTGTCTGAATGCAACTTCAAAGGAGTAATCACACAACTGTCTGATCATTTTGTCACCCCTGTGTACAGGATGATATTCGAACAAGATCCACTCTGCATGTCAAAGGAAGCAGTGGAGGCATTGATAGGAATTGCAGATTGGTATGCCTCACCATCTGGCACTTTCATATGAATTTTCAGTGTGGATAAGCCTCTGCATGTTCTTCCAAAGTTTTCCTTGGACGTACTTGTCATGCTAGAAGTAGCATATCACATCTCAGTAGGATTGACAGCTAGACTGCTTCGGAAGAAGAACGCACCTTGGCCCGCTCTTCCGTTGTAGACTAGGTTATATGAGATCCAGAGTATCAAGAAAGGAGATGTTGAAGTAGAACTGATGAAGAAGTACCCATTCAACCTCTGAAGCTACAATCTGTATGACCCACATTACGTTGTGAAAGATCACTGCACCAAATTTTAGTTCAATGGATCCACGGGACGTGTCATTGGGTTGAGGAGGACCCATGGAGAAATTGCTAGAGTTTCTCTAGACCCAATGAACTGGTTGGCTTCACTGTGAAGTGGTTATTGAAGCAACATGAAGTAGTATCACATAGAGCACCAGCACCAGCTGTAGCAGTAGTGGCAAGAGAGGAAAGCATACCAGTTTTTGAAAAAGGTAAGAGGAAGACTCTCGATCACATGGAGGAGTATCAAAGTTGCAAGTTTCGAGTAGATCCACTTGTCGAGAAAGTAGCTATGGCTATAGAAGCAAAGAGGTAGTAGTGCGACAAGCGAATCGCGTGATGTTATAGGAATAGGAAGAGAATGGAAGAAGCAGAGAAGGAGTTGCATGAGCTGAGGGAGCAACTCCGAAAGGAACAAGAGCTGCACAAACAAGAGAGGGAAGCACAACAACAACAGATACAAAAGGGGCACAACGTGTGCAAACAAACGAAGTAGCACCCATACAAGCAGTTGATTCATCTCAATAACTAGCATTAAGTGAATAGGGTGAACCATCATAGGGGAAAGACTTCGCTCATGAGATAGAACAAGCTCTTCAACAATTGGATGCAAACATGGCGCAGGAGTAGTTGGAACAGGACACCGACCTCATGCCTCACCCCAAAGAGATCAACTCACCCACTTCAATGCATGCAGATGATGAGCAAGTCTCAAATGACCAAGGATGCACTGAGATCCTTAGTGATTAGCTGAAAGAGGAACTGCCGAACATCTCATTCGACGAGTCCCAACATAGGGTTGTGCATCCTCACAAAGTGTCAACACCGGAGGATCATACGTCTCCTACGCAAGTTTAGGAATGAGTGATGGTGACTGATGTGCACAAACATCCAGCTGCCTTAGCCGATACAACTAGAGTGTATGCCGAAGCCACCAGCTCAAGTGTTCACTTCCTAATAGCTAAGAATGAGTAGATGGAAAAGGAACTACAAACAACCAATCAAGGAGGAGACTTGGTGATAATGTCTGCTCGAGATGAACTAAGGAAGTAAATACTAGATGAAGTATTTTCCCTTGACACAATTATGTGAGCATTGTACTCGAAGTTTGGTATTGTACATAAGGCATTCATCCATCTCAACGGATGGCAATAGTGATGTGCTGGAAGAGCACATATCTTGATGAAATTGCATGTTGTTGTTGATGGCATGCAAACATGGATGATGAAGTACAAGGGAGCCCCACTTCACTTGCCTAAGATGACGAGGGTCAATATGGTTGAGCTGAAAGCACGTATTGGAGTCAGATCTAGAACTATGAAGAGGTACCATAGTTCATCACTAGCATACAGGCTTCCCATGCACAAGTATTCAAGAGTATGGATGTTGTGGTGCACGCACATGCAATCCCATCAATTGAGACTCTCACCCAGGCGAAGACAAAGAAACAGGTCGGACTCGAGCTTGATTCGTACTTCAACGAGTTAATGCGCATTGCCACTAGCCTAGAATTGCCCATGAGTGCAGACATCATTCACAAGTATGTTACTGGTTTGGTCACATTGAAGACAATGATGCACCTACTTTCAGATGAGTTGGACAAAAGAGCCCAAGCAGTGTGCTCGGATGCTATGGAGGCAAGAGTCAGGTTTCAGATGGATGTCACCGCGAAACACATGGACACCATCAAGAACTACAAATCTTGGTATCAATATGTTATTGTTGATCAGCATGAGGATGTTGAGGAGTTGGAATTCCATGGTTTTCTAAGTTAGAGTGATGTCTAGCATGGCTTTCTCAAGCCATTTTGTTCACATGGGTACATGTGAATTGTAATGTTAAGTCATGTCAAGTGTAAGTCAAGTGTCAATAGTGAATGTAACAATCATAGAGTAGGTGAAGAGTCATGGGGGTAGTTGAACGGTCAAAAAGGGGAATGTCAAGGGCCACCCCACCCTTCACTATAAATAGTCCCTCATAACTCATTGTATATGCTTTTGGTTAGCCAAGCTTCTAATAAGACTATCTTGGAGAGAGCATGGACAATATTGTAATGTGCCTTGGCTTCTCCACTGCACGGAGATAGTACATCTCTTTGGAGGAGCAGGCAGATGTGGCTGTAATGTTCCACTATTAGAGCTAGCAGGTGTACATGGGTGTATTGTATGTCTGGAACTTACACTTCTTTATATAATAAGAGCCAACATGTTTCATGCATATGTTGTATTGTATTCTAGTTGACTTGTTTACTCTAAATGACATATGTATTTTCTTTCTTACACATGCATGTATGGACTGTTCTGTATGAGCATGTATGAATCTTTCTGAAATGTGTTGATTGGTTTAACCATCACTTTGGATTCCCAGCTGACTTGCTTTCTAGCCTATGATGCATCTTCACTCATGTGTTCCCTTTCGATCTGAGTATTGCTACAAGTTGCCAAGGGGTGCACTCATCTCAACCCACATGTGTTAGAACCTCTCATAGACCTTCCTTGACTCACTGCAGCGGTCACACCCTTGCTACTAATAGAGTTATCTTACTTTCTGGTGTGCGAAATCATGATCATGGCATTGCTATACAACCCACTGCTGGGACTCCTACACCAAACTGTTTGAGGTCTAATTCGGACTTCTTATTGTGGAGATCCCCTTGACATGTTGGCGGGTCCAACACCATCAAAATTTCTTGTGCTAGAAGGAGGGCCTGATGACAAGATGTGTCCTCTCATCGAGTTTTGAACCTTTACATATCTTTCATGGATTCTTGCACTATTCTCCCTCCGTGATGTTTCTCGAATTGTGAAGATGTTTCCATCACGGGGGAGTTTTTCAATCTCTTGTCCACTTACGCATATGATGGTGAAGGCGAAGTGGCCTGACCTGAGTACTTACATGACTTTCTTTCCATGCTTCATGAGGAAGATGGGTTTTCTGACGAACATGACAACTTGCTTCTTACACACACACTTCACGAATCTCCATGTCCATGGCTGCTCAGCCCACTAGCTGACAGCATGCACTCACTTGAGCACTTTTGTGATCTCATTGAAGACACTTTCTATCGTTTTGATCTAGACCATCTTGACCAAAATTTGTTACAACAACGGAAGGATTTGCATGAATTGGTTATGGATTTTTGGCAGCACTTCCGTGACTTGCAATTTCAAGCTCTGAGGAGCTAGATGAAGTTTTCCTATCTTTGGGACCAGTTCAAGTATTGCCTTATGAAATATACCTATCCTAAGAAGAAGCTTGAGATCAAGCTTCACTCAACATTCTTCAGTGAGGGAGTTGCGCAATCTCATGCAGATGCGGTCACTGTCTCGACTGACTATCCACCTTCCCCTCATTCAATAGTCCACCACTACCGAGTGATGTTGAGGATCATGCTCACACACTTGTTCAGCTTTCACATCCTCCCAACATCACTTCACTCAATTTTTGCACATATTTGGTTGTGAGTCCTTCAATTTCTCATATGCATTATGTTCTACGACCTTTGTCTTTGCACTCGAGTGCTCCTCCAGATGATACAGTATTGTGTTCATCCATTCCAGAATCTTTACTTGTTGTGAACAAGGAACAAGCCACTAACGGAGTTGGTGTTGTACAACCAACATGCATTGTCATTCACGAAAAGTATGAGTGGGAGCTTGAGCATCAACCACAGGAAGGATGACTCCCTTGCGTCTGAGCCCCCTCCATTTTTTCCTAACATCATTGGTGAACCTGCCATCCATGATTTCTCATGTGTGTCGTCATCCACGGATGCACCCATTGTTGATCACTCGCAGGACTCGCCAGATGTTTGTCCATCACTCGATAATGGAGAGGATAAGTTATTCATTGAAAATCCACTTGATCTTTCATATTTATTTTCTAGAAACACAGAGGATGATTTTGTTCACTTTTCATATACCCCTCTATTTGATTCATCTGATCACGAGGATGTCGATGCAGTGATTGATTTTTTTGATCGTAGCAGTTGTGATCCATTTGTTTCCATATTTGATCACGATCATGACTCTATCATAGTTGATCTTTCGAAGCCACCGGTTTATGATGATCTATCTGTTGATGAATTTGAAACACCCAAGACCATCAAGGCACTTTAGCCCGCACTTATGGTTATGTTAGGTCCTCACTCTCTTAGGGTTAGTCTCACTTTCGATCATGAAACTGTTCAATCACCCAAGGCTCCTCATCACTCATCTGTATGCATTGAAGATCCATCTCACACAGAGATCATACTTCCTCCACTCGAACTGCATGATTCCATCGCTCATGCATTGGAGGAATCTTACATTGCAAGCACTCATTCATGATGCAATTTGTCTTTGTTTCTTTCGTTTGCTTACATGTGATAGTCAAGAGTGTGCTTATGCTCCAAAGTTGCATGCAGTGTCATACAACACTATGATAAGTCCACGGACTGGTCGTCATGCACTTGTACTCACTTATGTCATGTGGGCACTTTGAAACACGAAGTGTGGTTGTCATCATTGTTATATCTTTCTTTCTTGCTGGTTTGCACAACTGGGTTTCTCGTGGACCGAGCTTTCACCAACATGGGTCAACCAATGTGCTGCTGGCTGCATTGGAAATATCACTTCATGTGATCAGGCCCATGCATCATTATTGTAGGAGTAGGAGTAGTGTTTACTTTCAGTCAGTTTGCTTGCATGCTTGATTTCTTACTCGCTTTCTTTGTTTGTTTGTCTGCTTGCTTGTTTTTTTACTTTCTTTGTTTTGTCTTTTGCTTCTATTCTTGCTTTTCCTTGTTGTTTGTTAGTTCGCTTGTTTCGTTCATAGGTTAGTTTCACATGAAACCATGTATGACTCTTGAAATGAGCTGGGTGAAGTACAAGAGGGCTTGCATGACTATAACTACTTGGTTATCTGTCATCTTGCCTCTGTATGAAGAACTTGTTATCTTTAGTTCGTGATACATCGAAGGAAAATATGTAATATTCAAATGAACCTTGGTGAAAACACAACGCTTGCATGCTAACTAGTGTCACCTTCTCTAGTCGATTGTTTTTGGGTTAACCCTTGTCAGCGCAGTCAAGTAGCGTAAGGTGAGGGTTAAAACCTTAACAGGTACGTCAGAGATACAATAAACAACTTCTCTGCTGGAACAACCTCTTCTGCTCTCAATAAGTCGGGATCCCTCTTCCGCCTCTGAAATGAATCAGTGCCATGCATAGTTGAAAAAATGAAGAAAATTAAAGAATGAAAAGTCACAAAATGAAAAATGGAAAATGAATAAGGCAAAGGAAGAGAAAGGATTCCTACGTAGGGAGGTGATGCAAGTAACTACGTCGGGGTACTGAACAGGCTCTTTGGCAGCAGAGCCATGCTTGTGTTCTTATGTGACTCTGTCGGGGTATTGCCCAGGCCTACTCGCAATGGAGCAACACCAAAGATGAAACTAAGACTTTGATGACCATACTGTTTGTACACCAATATACCCCTCAACCCTAATCAAAACAACTGTGTTGCCTTGAATTGGAATGTGTGTCAATTGACCAAGAGTTTGGAAGATGCTACATCTTACAATCAAGCTAGTGTGAAACCAAGATGAACTGAGAACTGAAAAATACTTCTGGAGGTGTTAGACTTGCTTTTAATGAACAAGCTCCATTCAGAGAGATGGAGTTCTACCAGTGTGTCACCAAGTGTTGTAGCGGCTACAAACACCCTCCAAAATTTTTCCTTAGCTTCATTTTGGAGCCTCCCTACCAACCTTTCACAACACCTTGTCTTTCTTCATGAAGTACACAAGCTTCAATGTTTTTCTTGCACAAAGACAGGCTATCGATCATAGCTTGATGCATTCCCCTCACAGGCTAGTCACCCAGACTTGCTCCAGCTGCAGGCTAAGCAACTCCCCCAAGAAATTGCGCACTTCTAGAGGGAAGCTAGCCTTCCCTCTAGAAATTACACAATACTGTCTAGCAACCAGATGGGCTCCAGAATTGCACAATTCTGCTAGTCAACACTCCCAGTGAAAATTGCGTAGTTTTCCCCAACAGGGCTACTCAACTCAGAAATTGTGCAATTCTGGGCAGGAGTCAGCTGCTCTACCCAAAAATTGCACAAATCTCTTAAGCAGCTAGCCCAACTCCTAGCCAGAAATGTGCATTTTTCTCAAGTAGTTGAGCAGCTTCATGCATGAGCAGTTTGGTTGACCAGTTCCACCCAGGACTAAGGAAACTTGACCTGCATGCATAGCTTGCTTTTCTTGGAATAGCAAAAGGAAACATGCAAAAGGCATCCCATGATTCAGGGAGATATTTTTAGTAGCTAGAGGTTACATGCAAAGTTGTTTCAAAAACTTTCCTCCAAGTGTCGGTTTTTCCTAGATTTGTGGCACGTGCATCATGAACCCAAACTTATTTATTTCATGCATCGGAGCTCATTCTTTCACATCGATCTTGGAGATTTGAAATCCCACAACACATACATGACTCTTCGAGACATCCGGCTCATCTGTTCATGGGTAAGTGGCCTCAACTTGTCTTTTTCAACATTTTTGTTGTTTTTTGTGTATTCACTTGTGTGAATGTTGTTTGGTTGATTTCTTTGAACACTTGTTGTCATTTTCATGTATACTAGCTTGTCCTAGCTCTGTTTCAGTTTTCATTGCTCTCTCACTATTGTCGCATGCATGAAACTGTTTTGCATGAACGTTCGCCAAATCGGCCAATCGCTTCACCCACATGCATGTTCATTTGTTTGTTGAATCTTTCATTCATGTTTGAATGCACATTCAATCACTTCTGCTTTCACTTAGTGTCATTGTGCATTCACTGTATTATTTTCTTTCAGTTTCCCATTGGCAAGTCAGGCCAACCTCGGCCCAATATCCGCCTTAACTAAGACAACATTGCACAATATGGGGAAGGAAGGCTCTGTCTTCCTCTCCAGAAATGTGCATTTCTGCCCAGCACTGTCCTCCAAGACTATTTTGCAAATTTCTGAGGGACAGTGATTGTTGTCCCAGAAAATTGCGCAATGCAGTCCCTGAGCCTACAATCACTCCCAGTTGGAATTGCATATTGTAGAATCTTAGCAGCTAGCAACCAATCTAGATTGCACATTGCACACATCTAGCAACTGATCTTGCCTCCCAAATAGCCTAGACTTCCTTTTGCACAGTTCTGGTAGCCAGTGACCAAGCCTCCCATAAGAAATTGCACAATCTTGCCCATCAGTTTCCCAGGTATGTGCTGTGTCATTCCCAGAATTTTCTTTATTTTTCACTAATAGGTTTCTTTCCATGCATGTTTCTTGTCTCCAGATCTTACAGGTGTTCATCCGTCTCAATGGCTTCCAAGAGAACAGGATGTTGATGGAAATGTAGCTGGAAAAGTAGTTGAGCGAGTGTCCTCTAGTATGCTAATCTATGAAGATACAAAGTTGTATCTAGACAATGACATCAAACTGAAGTGGCAAGAGGTCAATGAAACATTTGCAGACACTTTTTGGGAAGACCTTGAAGACCGCCAGGTGTACATGAACATTCAGAAGTCTGGCTTGTACCAGATTAAATGCAGTTATCCCTCATTCCCATGTGTAGACATGATACACTAGATTGTCTCTCACACTGATTACGAGACAATGACCTTAAGAAGTGTCAGTGGGATGAAGCTTGCGACCTTCTGGGCACAATATTATGATGAGATGTATCAAATGTCAGAGCCCATGACTGTCATGAAGACTCCATTCAACTTACCCAACAGCAGTGGTAACTCTAGATACATTCTAAAGAATTGGGTAAAGGAGCTAGCTCGATTCAGGTTGAAACCCAATCAGATCTACAAGAAAAAGATATTGAGGAAGGCATATACTTGGTCATATTTGCATGTCGACTGTATGTCCAAGAAAGCACGGAAACCTTCCAACAGAGTTGGGTGGGTTCAGTGGACCAATTGGCTAGAGAAGGAAAACAATGTAACTGGTCTAGCATATTGGCTCATCAGTCGAAGGAACAAGTAACAGAGGCTCGACAGTCACTCGGAGGTATGCATGTAGATATTTACATGTCCACCTACATCTTAGATGTAGTCTGTGCCCGACAGGAGTTCCCGGGCTTATAGTGGGCATGGTCACCAACAGAGACTGTTGTCAACACGTATTTCAAGTTGTTGTCCAAATGCAGCTTCAAAGGAGTAATCACACAGCCCTTCGATCATTTCGTCACCCTTGTGTACAAGATGATATTCGGACAAGATCCACCCTGAATGTCAAAGGAAGAAATTGAGGCATTGATAGGGATTGCAAATTGGTATGCCTCACTATCTAACACTTTCATTTGAATGTTCAGTGCAGAGAAGCCTCCGCATGTCCTTCATAATTTTTCCTCGGATGTATTTGTCATGTAGAAATTAGCATATCACATCTTGGCAGGATTGACAGCTAGACTGCATTGGAAGAAGCAAGCACCTTGGCCCACTCTTCCGTTCTAGATTGGATTATATGAGATCCGGAGTATCAAGCAAGCGGATTTCAAATTAGAAGTAATGAAGAAGTACCCATTAGACCTCCGAATATACAATTTGTATGACCCATATTCCATTGTGAAAGATCACTTCACGAGAGTTCAGTTCAACTGGATCCACATGACATGTCATTGGGCCGAGGAGGACCCATTGAGATATTTCTATAGTTTCTCCAGACCCAATGAACTGGTTGGCTTCACTGTGGAGTGGTTATCGAAGCAACATGAAGCAACATCACGAAGAGCACTAGCACCAACAGTAGTAGCATTGGTAGCAGAGGCAAGCATACCAGTGCATGACAAAGTTAAGAGGAAGATTGTCGATTGCATGGAGAAGGAGAAAAGCTGCAAATTTCGAACAGATCCACTTGTAGAGAATGTAGCTATGGTTATAGAGGTAAAGATGTAGCAGCATGACAAGTGAATCGTGTGAAGGCAGATGGATAAGAAGAGAATGGAAGAAGCAGAGAAGGAGTTGCATGAGCTAAGGGAGGAACTCTGAAAGGAACAATAGTTGTGCAAACAAGAGAGGGAAGGGCAGCAGTAGCAGATACAACAGGGAGTGCAACATGTGCAAACAGATGAAGCAATGCCTGTTTAGTAGTTGATTCATCTAAAACATTGGCATTAAGCGAACAGGGTGAACCATCATGGGGGCAAGACTTCTCTCATGAGATAGAACAAGCACTTCAATACTTGGATGCAAACATGGAGCAGCAAGAGTTGGAACAGCACACCAACCTCATGCCTCACCACATAGAGATTGACTCACCTGCTTCAATGCATCTAGATGATGAGCCAGTCTTGAATTACCAAGGAGGTGCTAAGATCCTTGGTGATCAGCCAAAAGAATAACTGCACAACATCACGTTCGACGAATCCCAACATAGGGTTGTGTAGTCTCACGGAGTGTCAACTTCAGAGGATCATACGTCTCCTACGCAAGTTGAGGAATGAGTGATCATGACTGATGTGCACAAACATCCAATTGCCTTGGCCGATGCATCCAGAGTGTATGCCGAAGCCACTAACTCAAGTGTTTACTTCCTAATAGCTGATAATGAGTGAATGGAAAAGGAACTACAAATGGCCAATCAAGGAGAAGACTTGGTGACAATGTCCACTCAAGCTAAACTGAAGAAGTCAATACTAGATGAAGTATAGTCCCTTGACACAGTTATCCGAGCACTGTACTCCAAGTTGGGTACCATGCATAAGGCAGTCATCCATCTCAACGAATGGGAGCAATGATGTGTTAGAAGAGCATGTATCTTAATGAACTTGCATGTTATTGTTGATGACATGCAAACATGGACGATGAAGTACAAGGGAGCCCCACTTCACTTGCCTAATATGATGAGGGTCAATGTAGTCAAGCTGAAAGCATGTATCCGGAGTCAGATCCAGAACTATGGAGAACTCTCGTAGTTCATCACTAACATAGAGGCTTCCCATGCACGAGTATTCAAGAGTATGGATGTTGTGGTGTGTGCACATGCGATCCCATCAATTGGGACTCTCACCCAGGCAAACACAAAGAAATAGGTCCAACTCGAGTTTGACTCATACTTTGATGAGTTAATGCGCATTCCCACTAGCCCAGAATTGCCCATCAGTGCAGATATCATCCACAAGTATGTTGCTGGTCCGGCCACATTGAAGACAATGACGCACATGCTTTCAAATGAGTTGGATAGAAGATCTTGAGTAGTGTACCTGAATGCTATGGAGGCAAGAGTCATGTTTTAGATAGATGTCACCGCAGAACACACAGACACCATCAAGGACTATAGATCTTGGCATCAATATGTTACTATTGATCAACATGAGGATGTTGAGGAATTGGACTTCCATGGTTCTCTAAGTCAGAGTGATGTCTAGCGTATCTTGCTCAAGTCGTTGTGTTCACATGGGTACATGTGCATTATAATGTTAAGTCATGTCAAGTGTAAGTCAAGTGTCAATAGTGAATGTTACAGTCATAGAGTAGGTGAAGAGTCATGAGGGTAGTTGAACGGTCACAAAGGGGAATGTCAAGGGCCACTCCACCCTTTGCTATAAATAGTTCCTCATAACTCATTGTATAGGCTTTTAGTCAGCCAAGCTTCCAATAAGACTATCTAGGAGAGAGCTTGGACAATATTGTAACATGCCTTGGCTTCTCCACCACGCGGAGCTAGTACATCTCATTGGAGGAGCAGGCAGATGTGGCTGGAACATTCCATTGTTGGGGTTAGGGGGTGTACATGGATGTATTGTATGACTAGAACTTACACTTCTTTATATAATAAGAGCCATCATGTTTCATGCATATGTTGTATTGTATTCTAGCTATCTTGTTTACTCTAAATGAGATATGTATTTGCTTTCTTATGCACGCATGTATGGACTGTTCTGTTTGAGCACGTATGAATCTTTCAGAAATGTGTTGATTGGTTTAACCATCACTTTGGATTTCCAGCTGACTTGCTTTCTAGCTTGTGATGCATCTTCGCTCGTGTGTTCCCTTTCCATCTGAGTATTGCTACAGGTTTCCAAGGGGCGCACTCATCTCAACCCACATGTGTCAGAACCTCTCATGCACCTTCCTTGACTCACCGCAACGGTCACACCCTTGCTACTAATAGAGCTATGTTACTTGTCTCTGTGCAAAATCACGGTCAAGGCATTGTTATACGACCCACTGCTATTACTCCTACACCAAACAGTCTGAGGTCTAATTGGGACTTATTACCGAGGAGATGCCCTTGACATGTTGGCGGGTCCAACACCATCAACATAAAGGAAATAGGTGTTCAAGAGGAAGATGAATGTAGAAAGAAAGGTGGAGAAATACAAAGCTCGCTTGGTAGCAAAAGGTTATTCTGAGGTGCCAAGAATTAATTTTGGTGATATTTTTTCTATTGTTGTCAAGGTAGCTTCTATTAGATTACTTTTATCTATTGTTGTTGCTTTTTATTTTGAGGTAGAGTAGATGGATTTGAAGACAAAATTTCTTCACGGGAATCTAGAAGAAGAGATCTACATGAAGCAACCTGAAGGCTTTGCGGTGAAGAGTAAGAAAGAACTGGTATGCAAGTTAAAAAATTCTCTGTATGGGTTAAAATAGTCACCAAGGTTGTGGTATCAAAAAATGGATATATTTATACAGGGACTTGGCTTCACCAGAAGCAAAGCAGAACACTATGTTTATTTTAAATTAATTGGTGACCATGTTATTTATCTAGTCTTGTATGTGGATGATATATTGCTAATTGGAAATGACAAAGAAATTATCCAGGATTTGAAGACTCAATTCTCCTCCAAATTTGACATGAAAGATCTTGGTGCTACAAACTATATTTGGGCATGGAAATTAAATGAGATCGGGGAAAGAGGAAGATCTAGTTAAACTAGAGGAAGTATGTCGAGGCAATACTGCGGAGGTTTAATATGCAGGATAGTAAACCGGTGAAGGTTCCTATCCCTGTAGGTGTAAAGTTATCTACTGAACAGTGTCACAAGACATAAGAAAAGGAAGAGGACATGTCCCATGTTCCATATGCAAGTTCTCACGGTAGCCTGATGTATACAATGGTTCGTACTAGATGAGACATTACACATGCAGTGGAAGTATTGAGCAAGTTTATGTCAAAACCAAGGAAGGAGCATTGGACAGTAGTGAAGCGGGTTTTTATGTATTTGCATGGAACTAGTGATTATGGTTTGTGCTACCAAGGAAGACTATGATTGGACAGATTTTTGGACATTTGTGGCTTTGTTGATGCATACTGGGTTGGAGATATGGATCAGAGAATATCTACAAGTGGGTATGTGTTTAACCTATTTGGAGTTGCAGTCAATTGGATGAGTAAGAGACACTCTGTAGTGGCACTTTCAACTACAAAGGCAGAACACATGGCAACCATTCATGCAAGAAAGGAAGCAGTTTGATTGCAGAGATTTTGTTCAAGTATGGGGTTAGTATAGCAAGATATAAGGATAAAATGTGATAGCCAAAGAGAAATTTTCTTGGCAAAGAACCCTGCTTACCATTGAGAGACAAAGCACACTAATGTTTAGTATCACTTTGTGAGGGATATGGTTGAGGATAAAAAGGTGTTGCTGGTAAAGGTGAACATTATGAAGAATACTGCAGATGCATTGACAAAGTTTGTGAGCATTGAAAAGTTTTCTTGGTGTAGAGAAACAATGGACATTGCAGGATTGGATCAATGAATAAGCTCTCCTGTGGCCCCTTGTGGAAAGAAAACAAAAAGTGGGAGAATGTTGGGTTGTGTTATATTCTTTCCACGACTACCCCACATGCGGGAGGGTGACAGGGGTAGCGCCCCCAGAATTTTTTTTGGACCCTATATTAGGTGGGCAAAGCTACCTATCGTTTTGTGCATGGATTTCACACATGGTTTTGGGCACGATGGTTTTTGGTCCATGGTATTTTGCAAATCCAGTCAAGGGAACTATGGTTATGTTCTAATCTACGGTTAATGGATTGGGATTTATGGATGCTTCAACATGTATATATATTTATTGTATCACTAGAAGGAACATAATGAAAACTCAATCTAGTTGTCCCGGTTTTGGGATCTAGGGGAAAATCTTTGTGTATATCTATTTTATGTTTTATGCTCTCAATATTGTTTATTTTTTGTTTTTAGAATTCATATGCAAGTAATTTTTGTACAGGGTTAAAACCTAAACGTAAAACTTTTTCTCCAATATATTAATCAATCTTTTACTCCAAAATAAACATTAGATGTGAACATGCAACCTCAACTAGAATCAACACATGAGATCCATAGTATAAGAAATAAACATGCATAATGAATCAAAATCAGCACATCGCATAGGAACACAAGATATCTGGTGGAAAACCTTCCCTAGGAAAAAAACCAACCTATTGTTGCTGAGCTATTCAATATATTTTATTATCTATTTTGCAAATCATTATGTAGAGAGTACAATATGGAAACTATCTGAAAGGATCTATGATCTCCATCTATGACTCTACAGACACCTATATAATCAACAATCCTTCCCCAACACCCATTGGACTTATGAAGAAATATGTTCTCAATACTTGTTTCTCTAGATCACCCACCCCACTTCTTTATTTAGTTCATCTTTCATGCATTTTCAAACTAGAACACTTGAGCTAATCAACATGAAAATCACAACAAAAATATATCCATATCACATAATCAAAACACAAAATATCAATTACTGAATCAACTCAAATCATAGCCCTCTCTCACATACTCAACGCACATGTCCTCAATACATTTTCTGCAAATAAACTAGATGCAAAAACTCAACAATGCAATACATAAATGCTATATGAAAACATGAGACACTACTACAACCAATCTATCGCAGTCATATAAACTCAAACAATAATTTTTCCCCTCCAATCACAAATTCATTAAAAAAATCCTTTGTACCCCTGACACTTGTCTTTTGCATAAGAATAGTCTTTAGCCATCCATACTTTTGTCTCTGCTCCAGTAATACCTCCATGCACACTATGCTTTAGAAAATTCACACTCCTCAACAATGGCTCTCCAAAACACTATGAAAATTTTCTCACACAAGAGAACCAACAAAATGAGCAACCTTTCTCCACATGTTTGTAGTTGCTGAAGATTATTAAATCAATTAATTCCAATCATGTAATGTCGCTTTATTCATATGCTAAAAGTGGTTTGGTTTAATGATCCTTGACTCATTCTAGCAACTAACTTCATTTACTAATGAATATTCCTTTTAAAACATCTTCTATAAAGTCCAATGACCCTTTTCCAACCTTTACATGATGAGTCCCGAACAAGGTAAGCTAGAAAAACAACAAATAATCGATCAACATGAGGAATGTAGAGGAATTTTCACTCTGAGTCTAAGTCACATGCACAGGCCTAAGGCAAATCAATTGAAACATGCAATCTCTCTCATGGGGCCCATCTCCAAGTTACTGGAGCTTTCTAGTCACTCCCATGACCCATCCTCCATGTGACTGAGGCAGAGGATTAGAAGAACTCATCCCAAATCAGCTCATAACCTGATCAAACCTGACCTACTGAAAAATCATCTTCTGTAAGACCTCAACAACCCACTGTATCCTCTACAACACTCCAACAAAACATTGTAGCAACACCATTATCATCATCAATCAAACTAGGTTGACTTGTATGCCACCCATTAGCTGCTCCAACACTCAAGCCATCAAACTTCACCACAACTACTCCAACATCTACAACCATCAATAATTAACCTTGCAACTGATCATACAAGTTGAATCCCATCCATATATACATCAAGTACCATAAACAAGCTTGAATGTCTCCAATACTGTCAACTAAGTATAGCAGCTCCACAACCTACCAAGGCATCCACACATCAACCAACAACCTACACTAACATTTGCAACCATCAAGCTAAGGTCTGCAACCAATTTATAAGCCGAGTACCATCTCACTAGCATAATTCCATTTTTGTATTAATCAATCATGTAGTATCTCATCCATACACACACACATTAGAGACCATAAACCAAACAATCATGTGCATAAACAATCTCATACTACTTGCTTGACATCAATGCCAACCAATACCAATGAAACATTCAACACCAATTCTACTAGGTTGAAATCAATTCCAACCAACCAACTGAGCTATAATGCCAACAATCTTCCCTTTGGCAATGATGGAAACCAACCAACTAGCCTCTAAAAATCTCATCATTCACTCCCCCTTTGACATCAATGGAAAAGGGCTGAGCTCATCCAATAACCATAGTTGAATAGAAGCTACTACCCCTAGACACTAACTATGTCTCAGTAAGAAGCAACAACCATAACCATCAACATAGTGTGGCCAACAATATATTATAACCAGAAAGTCATCATATGCACTAGTAAGGTCAGATCATAATGGATCAACAACACTCCTGATGGAAGAATGACATAAAACAAAAGCAGTAATGGGTCTCTCTATCTCTTGAAGAAACGACAGTATTTTCAAGGAATAACACCATCTAGATGAATAACAATGTCAAGGCCCAAATAACAATAGTATACCATTTCTCGCAGCAACAACAATATAGAGTAATCAATAGTATAAAAATCAGAAACAACACATCATAAGCAATAGAGAAAATAATAATCAACAACTCCAAGATCACCACTCGCAACCATAGTAGTGGCACTCTATCCATCAACATCACCAGCAACAACAACAAAACAAATGATGACCATCATAAAGCAAGACTACACTACATCCATCAATAATAACATAGTTAGACAATGACAATAACATCCTCTCATGCATCAGCATATCATAACCAACAACAATACCAACAAGGCATATGATGACCATCATCCAATATGGTGTGAGAAACAACACATAATTTCCTCCAAGTGACAAGCAGGAGGCTACTCCAAAAGAACCAAGGACTATGAATCAAAAATATTGAAATGAAAGTACAGGGCTTCACAATCCTACTACATGGCTACATGAATGATAGATTGTGACTATACAATGCTTCATCAAATATGAAATATGACTCCTCACATATACATGAACATCACTCATATGATTCTACCTATTACCCGAGAGTGATACATGACGTTACATGACTACAAAAACATAACATATACCAGTTGATATAACGCTGAAATAAATCTCATGGTGCTCTCTCTCAAGACAATCTTAACTCATGATGATACATAAATTCCATTCCATGGATCACTCAATCAACACAATTATGATAAGAAGTGAAAATACAAGGCTTTGATCCATGATCAAAAGTGAATAAATTCATGCCAAAATGAGTGTGCACAACTCTCTCCCAAGATTTGTCAGAACATGTCCTGAACTAGCAAGCTGCAACACTAATAGTTGGCAGCCCCAACAACAGAAGCCTCCATGAATGAACTATAGAAAAAACAATCCATTCACATATAAAAATAAGTAACAAAACATTATTATCCATCCATATGAATGAATCAATACTATAACCTTCAACTGAATAGCAATCAACAACATGCCTCTAGTCATTAGGAAACTATCATATATATGCCATCAATACAACCTTTCTTTTTCTGGTACCAACAACACATATACATCATGAGCAATAATCTGATCTAAACACAATAATGCAGCAACAACATATGCAAGTAATCCTCAAATACAATCAACAGTGGTAACCATGCAACCAAGATTTTTTAGCGCAACCTCTAGGCATAATATGGCTATCATCAAAGTAAGAAATCTGCAATATCAACTTCATTCACTCTCTCTAGATATCATACGTGCACTAGAAAGAACAATCCTCGTCATCATTAACAAATATATGTGGTAGACTTCAAGGTGGGATCCTTATGACAATATGATATGAAAATAGGATGCATGGCCACTAAATTATGCAATGTAAGATATATGACTCATGTGAATACACATGTAGTGGACTCTCAAACATGTTACAACTGTACTGAATGATGTATCACTTTTCTTCAAATAGCTCACAAAAATCAACCAACAACTTCCTAATACACATGCATGTATCAATGACCCTTCCTCATGTGAAAAATGAATATAATGAAGTAAAAGAATGAGGGTTTCAATGAGAGAAACACCATTCTCACAAACTATCACCAAAATTCCCACGGAAGACATAGTATCATGCATGGCATAAGTGTTATACATGTAAATCATAAATCCAAATCAAATTCCCCCTAAGAATACACCATCTTTCCATCAACAATTGTTGCTTGCGGCATGAAATTTTGTTAGTGTTCATAAAATAGAAAAATAATCTTCTCAGAACATGGTTGCAACTATCAACAATCATGAGACAAAAGCATAAAATGATATATAATGCATTAACCTTGTAGAACTCCCCCCTAGACTCACACACTCTCCTTCTATGCCTCAAAACGATCTTGTGGACCTAAAATGAATAGATGCATGAGGCTGAAATTTCCTCCTTATTAGTCACATGCGCCTATCAAGTTTGGTTTCTCATGAAGCCATCTCCTATTGTTCACAAGATAAAGATCTATTCCCCCTGAGCAGAATATCATTTTTCAAACCAAAACATTCTTCTTTGATGTCCTTTGAAGAGCTATTTCTTTGCAACTCATCTGTTTTCCTCCATACTTTCTTTGTCTTCAATGGTGTTATTGCTCTTTTTGTTTGCTTGATTCTTTCATATCTACAACCTATAGCTTTGTGGCCATATTTTGCACACTTCAAGCAATGATTATCCAACAAACTTTTTTTTCTTGTAAAAATTTACATTTTCTAGCACGATGACCAAAATGATTGCAAGAAAAATAATTCCCGTAAAATAAATTAGGATACCTTGTGTTTTTCTTTGTTGGACCATGAATGCTTGGATGGTTTGTCACCTTCTTGAACTACTACATGTTGTGATTGTGATCTCCTTTTCTTTGCTTTTGCTGATAATCTATTTTCTTCTTTTGCTTCCTTTGATGATGTTGCTTCCTAGAACCTTCACTTTAGAGGTGGTGGAATTTTGATTGTATTCTACTTCACTATCCTCCACTTTCTCTTTTTCTTTCACAAGGCATGATTCTTCTTCAAAGCCCAATCCAGTTTTAATAAGTGGAGATCTTTGGCTGATTAGGATTTCATTCAAAATTTCGGTGCTTTTCTCCAACTTTCAATACTAAGATAGCTAATTATTTTCCTTTTCAACCTCACATCTCAGAGAGACTATTTCCTTTTCTAGGCTTGCACAAAAAGCTTCCGAGTTTTGTAGTTGATTTGACAAATTCTCATTTTCCTTAATGACTTCATCATGCTGGATTTTCAGATCAATGATATGCATGTCATTACTCTCATGGATACTCTCACTATCTTCTTCAGATAAACTCAGATCTGCTACTGCTATGAATGTAGAGTCATTTCTATTATTCTCTTTCTCTTTAAGAATGCAATGGGGTTTTTCAATACTTTCAGAATATTGAATCCTATCTCTTCCATACAAACTATGGAGCTTGTCCATAATTTATTTTGTAGTGTTTCGGTGTCTGAGTTTTGCTACATCTTGATTTGACAATATCTTCTTGGCTTCCTCATTCAAATCATCCCGTGTACCATATTCAATTGAGAACACAATATCCACATCAAGAGTTAAAAGAAATGCTTCAAATTTTACCTTCGAAAGCATATAATCTGATCCATGTAGAAAAGAAACTCCATCTACCTCGTAATTAGCTCTCTTTCTCTTTTAATTCCCTATTGCTCCCATTGAACTAAGATACTTCTTTTGCTGGTTACAAGATCAAGTGATGGGAAAGAACACTTCCTCGTTTTGTGCCTTTCATTGCACGACTTGGCTACTTGTATTGGACTGGTAATATATCCTTCCTTACGGTTTTACAGGTTGATTTTATTGGACCGATACTTATGTTGTCCATTCTTTCGGCATGCAATCTTACTACAGGACTCACACTCTACAAGGGTTTTCCGCTCGAGTTACCCCTGTACTCGGGTATCCTTAATTCCTTTCCAATGTTCTACTTATTGGTAACTTTTTGGATCATTTTACTCCCGCGCTTACTGTCCTCTTATGCTTGTTCTTAGAGTTTAGCGACACAGGTTCTTGCTTCACCCTTGAATGTTGTGAGCTTCATTTTGATTGGTACTCGGGTACTCTACATATCACTTCCTAACTACGACTACCTCTGCTACCAGGTTTTACTAGAGTTACTTCCTCTGGCGTTTTGAAGTTTCATAGAATTTGTTACTTTCAGTTCTCAAAATTTGTTACTTTCAGTTCTAGGCTTGAGGGTTTTAAAGCAGTTCTGTAAGGGTTTTTATAGCAAACCCGATCCTGCTCGTTTTTGGAAATAATTGTCCCCTATTGGCTACGGTCTAGACAAGGTTTTGTGTTGCTTACTTAAGTCAGCTTGACCCGGAAGCTAAACGGGTCTCTGTCGGATTCTTAAACAGTTTTTGTTTCTCTTGTGCTCGAACCCAAGTATTTGAACTGGGTTTGGACAGACTCCTAATTTTCATTCCTCTTTTTGAGTTAAGTTTTTGGTTGGTAACCCTATTAACCCTACCGCCGACACCATTCATCCTATGCAATGCCAACAACGTATTTGCTAATCTTGAGCCTGCGTGGTGTCGGGGAGGTTTCACTTATTCACCTTCCCATTGTATAGGAACACACTGAAGATTTTATTTTCAGTAATAGAGTATTGGAATTCATGATATTTACAGTCAAATATTATTGTCACGATTAGTTTTTAAAACTATAACAGTTCCAACCATTTCATTGTTGTAATTTGAATGAGCATTTTTCTACTATTCCTAAAGAAATACATCATTCACACATAAGCAACATACTTTTAAAACACGTACATTATACTTTTAAAACATTTATATTGTGTCACCATATTTATCTAATCAATTAGAGCCAAGCAATCCAATTGAGAGTACAACTCTCCTCCCAAGCACGAGGACTAAAATTACGGTTGTTTCTCTCCCTGGAGCACTAAGCCTCCAGAACAGTAGAGAAGAGTGACCTCTAGGGTTTTATTCACTGGCATCAAGGTGCCAGCCGAGCCAGGAATTCAAGGTCTCCACTGGTTCATAGCTCATCTTAAGAGTCCCTTAATGGCAGCGTCATGCCTGCAGTTTTGTCTCTCCTCTCTATCTTCAGGTGCCTCAGCCTTTTTTTTTGCCTTTCCTCAACCCCTTTTCCCAGTGAGATGCCTTTTCTATGAGGGGAGAGTGAGTGTAACTAAATATCTCTAACTGTCTCGTGCTTGACAAATCTCATTCTTGGGTTCTCTCCCATGGATTCCCAAACTTGTTAGTTAATAATAATTTAACAATCACCCAAAAAAAAAAAAAATC
>APFE030356577.1:45783-59583 GCA_000404065.3 Pinus taeda | reverse complement strand
ACCCAAAAAAAAAAAAAATCATTTCCCTTTTAACCATCACGGTTCCACCATACCTTTTACTAATTTCATTGTTTACCAAGATTGCTGAAGTATGAGTCTTACTTTTGATCTTCTCTCCATAAAGTTATAAACATTCAAATAAATTTATCATAAGCTTCGGGCTTACTTTGGATCTTCTCTCCATAAAGTTGTAAATATCCAAATAAATTTATCATAAGGCCAACCAATGCTGAAGTGAGCCTCTATTATAGATGCTCTCTTTGAAGGCCAAACAAATTGGATCTCCATTTATTAAATTATCTGTGGTCGAGGATATTATTTCTCAAAATATGTCTACAAATCAAAGAACGCCTCCTCACATTGTTTTCAAAGCGTTTTCTCAATTATGAAGTATCATATATTAAAAAGTTAAGTTATTTTACGCCATCTTCAGCCACAAACAATTGTGTTAGCGGACGCGTTTTGTTCCATCTTCTGTCCCAAACACTAATATCAAAGGACCATAGGAGCTAGTGCGATTAACCAAGTCCCTTTGGGCTTTGAGCATGTCCGAAAACTCACTCAATCTTACACTCTCTCAAACAGAAAAGCATTACAAATTTTCAAAGCGTTGCAAATCTTCAAGACCACTGAGAAAGCATTATTGTAATTTTTCCCCAAATTAAGTTGAGTTTAAAAGGTAAAATCTAAATACTTGGAGAAATAGTTTGTATTCTCCCTTCTTCAACCTATTCTCTGAGAATTAAACCTATAACTAATGAAAAGTAATCTCTAAAAATCATTTAATCTATGTTTCATTAATTAATTCACTGTAATGGATACTCCCATCCTTAATCCAACACGTCATTACTTGAAATTTTAACCTATAATCTAAATTAAATCTGACAAAAATCTATCTGCAATGCAATTTAATTAAATGAAACGAATTTGATTTGAATCGAACAAAAAGAGTCAAGATTCGAACTGAAATCAACGGATTGACGTTATGCAAAATTCAACGAGAACCGATTTTTATTACTTTTGTGAAACATTTTACTTAGGCATACCATAAAAAAGAACGACAGAACGGCACATCACCATCTACCATCGATAACATATGTGTATGATCTCTACAAATTAGGGTTTCCCCACTCTACTGGCTCTGCGCTGCGCCGTCGTGTTGAAGATCGCGTTCACCAGGATGATCCGATGGGGATATCTTCCTCTCGCTGTCTCTCGTAAACTGGTTGGTAAGCGAACGCAGGTCAGACACCGGAGCTTTCGAAGATGACTGCGAATCATTTGGCATATGGCCTTCGGCAGGTGACCAGAAGACATGGGGCCTCTTGGGTATATCAATGGCAATATGAGGCATTAATGCTCTTCCACCCGATGTTCCCTCATCCATATCTACATTCATCTCGTCCTGCCCACACGAAGATAATGTATTTGGTGGGCTATATTGCGGATCATATTCTTCTTCAGAGCTTGCAGTTTGCCCTTGCTCCGAATTCAGATTAGGATCGAGCCCTGAAGCAATTGGTGTCGGAATTGTAGCCGAAACCTGCCCTATTCTAACAGATTCCAAAACTGGATGTTCAGGCTGGGCGGCGGTTCTGCAAAGGGGACAAGTGGAATCCCAAAGAAACCACATATCGATACACTCAACATGAAAACTATGGCCGCAATTGGGCAAAAGCCTGCCTTTCTCATTCTCCTCCCACTCGCACAGGCAGACTGCGCACTCTAACGCATCCGTGCCAATCTGCGATCTATACACAAACTTGGGCAGCGTCTCTACTATCGCAGAATCCAGCCCCACGTTCCGCAGCGTCGTCGGTTCTTCTCCTGTAAAATAAAACTGATGCTGCATAAAACCTGATCTCTGCCGACTCCGTCTGATAAATCGAGCACACTGTAAAATAATTCTACCATAAACGCGCAGCAAAGTGGCGATTAAAATCACAATAACACAGATTCTGACAAACAGCATCATATCATCATATTTGTTCATGCCATCATTGCCAGGCCGCTGATTGAAATCACTGCCCTGAGTCATTTTATATATGAAATTGAAGCAGGAAAGTGTTTTCCGAATGGAGATCCTCTCGGCCCTCAAATCCCTTGGATTGCCTGCGCTGCCAAGAAGACACACTGCCCCTCAATTTGTGTAATCAGCGTCTCCGAAAATTGACCCGAAAATAATGTAGGGTTTAATGGTTTCGATGAATAGCTGCATCTACGGTGTTATTTTGGACATATTTCATTTTAAATAAAAGATGTAAGAGATAATCGTTTAAAAAAATTGTAAATCGATACATAGATTTTTTTAAAATAATAATTATTAATTTCTGTAAATTGAAACGTCATTTTTTAAAAATGATATTATTAAATAATAATTATTAATTTCTGTAATTGAGCGTCATTTTAAAAAATGATATTATTAAATTATGTAAACTTATTGTATTCTTTATTTATTAACATAAAATTTTGTAACGAATTGTACTGTTTAAAGTTTTGTTTTTTCGCATTTTTTTTACTAATATAAATTTTGGTAATGAATTTTATTTTTAAAGTTTTGTTTTTTGTTTTATTTCATAATGAGAGGAATTAGCTATTGGATTAGTTTTAGATTTTTATGTTTCATTATTTTTTTTGGGGGGCTTACGACTTGTTTTTCTTTTTATAGATGCTTTGAGAACGGTGAATCTTAGATTTTTTAATTTATTTTAGTTTGCACAATATTCAGATTAGTTCACTTCATTCTGATTATGGATTGAGTTATACTAGAATAATTAATTTAAAGATTGTGCTAAAAAAAATTAAATAAATATATTATTTCACATAATTTTATTTGATTGAATTAAGCCTTTTATAATCTATATCAAGTTTTTAGACAAGTTTTCAGTCATAATCACATCAAAATTCATTTGTCACGCTTTTCGAACCAGTGAGTGTGGTTCATCGTCACGACAAGATGAAGAATCAGGTCAAGGTAGCAAGTTAAATAGAGAAACCAATCCATTCAAACGGCTAAAAAAACGACTACTTTTGACCAAGAAGGACGACTAGTTTTCACTGGGCTTTAAAGAAAAAGAATCTAATGAAATGAATAATTTTTAGGATAATTTTCAATACAAACTTTTTAAATAATTGGATTAAAATTTAAAGTTTTGATTAAATTAAATGTTATAAAACAATATAATAATAAAAAAAAAATGAGTTAAGAGATGATTAAATTTTCGGATAATTTTTCACGTATTATGTAGATATTCTGGCAGCTAGCTCTTGGGATAATCTATTTAGCAAGGGGTTTCTTGACAAGCTGGGAGCATTTATTGTGAGGCTTCACAGGAAATGGGCCCAATACATCAATGAGAGGAAGAAGCAATCTGTCTCATAGGCTATTTTAGCCTCGTGCACGTTAAAATAATTTTCTTTATTTCTTTTTTTAAGTGGATAAAAATATAAATTAACAAGTGTTGCAGGATAACTTAGTTATGTTATGGAAAAAAATGAATAATGGTTAACAAGGAAATGAAACCCTATAGTCTTGCTTTGGCAAAACTAATAAATTAAGATGTGAGTGGTGAAATTAATTGGTTACTAAGACACATGGACTTGCATGAATTTTGGTGAGTAGTAATCGCTACTAAATAATGGTGAGAAGTAACTCCGAGAAAATATATTTATTTGCATCTTATTCTATCCATTTTTTATTGAAAGACTTTTTTTAATTATGGTCGGAAGTAATTGATGCTAAATATATTATTTACTTCCTTCAAAGCTTAAGAATAAAAAATTACTACACAAATATCTAAAAATAATATATGAATATTGCAATTGTATCCATAAATTATTGCATAAAATATGTAAGATAGTTAGTCATATGCCATTATCTTGTGCAAATGCTGCAATAAGGCTTTCTAGTTATAGTCTCGTCAAATGTTTGGAATTTTTTTTTTAATAATAATAAAAAATAAATATTTAATTTTCAAAGTTAATAATTATAATTTGCATTGATCAATGCTAAAATAATAGTGGTCAAGGAGCAAATGGATTTCTATAATCGTCTAGGGAAAAATAAATGAATAAAATGAACTTTATAGTTATTTTTTTATAAAAAAAAATTGTGTAAAATTTATCTTTGTAGTATTTTAGTTCATTTTTAGATGAGCATAATCTAAACATAATACATTTTTTCACTTTTCCCAGCAAATTCTTAGACAATTTTTATCCATCTTAACTCTAGATTTACCAAGCCCAGAGAGGGATCAAATCTCTTTTCACTCTAAAAGAGGCTCGGATATTGATGCAGGTGCATCTCACCCTTTTCTTAACTAAAGAAAAATCCAAGTGGAGCGATGAAGATGTGGACCAGCGAAGCTGAATCCAAGGAGAAAAATAAGAAAATCTACTTTAAAATAGAGTTAAAGCAGTTAAAAGAAAAATTAAAGAGAGAATGGATAAGTCTCGATAGAGTTCCTATTGTTAACAGCCATGCACGCTTTTGGGGAGTTTTTGTGGAGAAAAATCAGGGGGGGATAGGATCAGTCCTTCCTAAGACTTCTTATATAAATGTAATGCAATAGGAGTGTAATAGATATCTTATTTGTGAGGAAATTTGTGAGTGAGCTAGATGTAGCCCAGGGTGAGCTCGTTTTAAGGATGAAATGCCTTAATTTTGTAACTGTTCCGTAAATATATAATAAAGTGTGTTCCTGTTCTGTGTTAATTTTATAAGCTTATGTGTTTTATAAATAAGTTAATACCGTTTAATTGTGATTGCTGTACGCGCTGACAGTAAACGCACGGGAGCCAGAGTCTCTTCTACTTCGGCTCTGTTATTTTGAGAAGTCCTAAATTTTATCTTGAGTTCTGGCCAAGTGGAATTATAAAATCCCAGCTATTGCCTACAGTGATACTGCGAAAAGGTACTTTGGCGTTTGGTTTATATCATGTTTTTGTTTATGTGATTGTTTAGCCAGCATGCAACCCAAGATAGATAGGTTTCTGGAGAGGAGCAATTAGAAGTGGTTTCATCTTTTCGAATTATTGGGAATTGGGATTTTGGTTAAACCCCAAAATCTCATCCCATCATTTTGGTATCAGAGCAGCGAAAGGATTCCTGAGAGAAGAAAGAAGAATGCGAGAAGAAGCGGAAAGAGGTATAGTTGTGTTAAAGATGGAGAGTTTATGGTTTTGCTATTGTGCAGATGGTGGCAGCGGAAGGTGAGAAGATTTGCAGCAACCTAGAGAAGGATGCCAAAAGACCGAGTGCAGAGGGCTTGGTGAGGTATCATGTAACAGAGGAGACTGTTACTGTAGAGGTTGGTTGCAGCTCACAGAAATCATGGAAGCAGTTCTAGTGAAGGAATGCAGTGGATAAAATTGCTATTACAAAGACCAGAAGCATATGACCAAGAGGTCATAAATTTTTGTGCCTCGGGAGTCTGATGCAGGTGCATCTCACCCTTTTCTTAATTAAAGAAAAATCCAAGTGGAGCGATGAAGATGTGGACCAGCGAAGCTGAATCGAAGGAGAAAAATAAGAAAATCTACTTTAAAATAGAGTTAAAGCAGTTAAAAGAAAAATTAAAGAGAGAATGGATAAGTCTCGATAGAGTTCCTATTGTTAACAGCCATGCACACTTTTGGGGAGTTTTTGTGGAGAAAAATCACGGGAGGATAGGATCGGTCCTTCCTAAGACTTCTTATATAAATGTAATGCAATAGGAGTGTAATAGATATCTTATTTGTGAGGAAATTTGTGAGTGAGCTAGATGTAGCCCAGGGTGAGCTCGTTTTAAGGATGAAATGCCTTAATTTTGTAACTGTTCCGTAAATATATAATAAAGTGTGTTCCTGTTCTGTGTTAATTTTATAAGCTTATGTGTTTTATAAATAAGTTAATATCGTTTAATTGTGATTGCTGTACGCGCTGACAGTAAACGCAGGGGAGCCAGAGTCTCTTCTACTTCGGCTCTATTATTTTGAGAAGTCCTAAATTTTATCTTGAGTTCTGGCCAAGTGGAATTATAAAATCCCAGCTATTGCGTACAGTGATACTGCGAAAAGGTACTTTGGCGTTTGGTTTATATCATGTTTTTGTTTATGTGATTGTTTAGCCAGCGTGCAGCGCAAGATAGATAGGTTTCTCGAGAGGAGCAATTAGAAGTGGTTTCATCTTTTCGAATTATTGGGAATTGGGATTTTGGTTAAACCCCAAAATCTCATCCCATCAAATATCTACACATTTGATCCGTCTCGCTGCTTGGTAGATCCTAAGTTGAGATACATCTACCCTCCTTTAATTCCCCCCTTTAAATAAACTATGCTTCACACAAATACCAAGGGTCAATAGCATGGGCTAGTTTTATTTTATTTTTATAGGGTTATTTTTATTTCATTATTTTTATTTTTTAATTTTATTTTGAGCTAGGTAAAATGTCAGAATTGATGCTTCTATGATCCACAATTTGTTTAAAGGAAAGTTTTTTCAGAAAAAATCACATGCCACTTTTTGGGTTGATGGGTTCTTAACCATAAGTGTGGTTCATCTTCAAAATAGAGAGAGCACAATGTAGAGATCCATAATATAACCATTAGAATGTAACACCTAAAATTTAAACATATTAAAAATATTTACAAGTGTACATTAATATTTTTATTTAATTTTATTTTTGTTTTTAGGTAATTTGACTTAAACAAAATGTTGAACATTGCATTTCAAATCTCTATTATATTGGGCTCCAGAGGCATCTAAAAGCAATAAGTGAATAAATTAAACTTTATAATTAATTTTTTTTTTTAATTTTTGTGTAAAATTTTGTTTTATAATATTTTAGTTCATTTTTTAATGAGCAAAATCTAAACATCATACATTTTTACACTTTTTCCAACAAATTTTCAAATTTAAGAAAAATTGTTGAAATTGGAAATATAAAGTTTTTAATGTATACAAAGTCATTGTCACTTAAAAAAATAAATACTTTTAATCTATTATATATTGTTAAAATAAATTTCACTTAATAAAAAATGATAAAATTATATCACTATATTCCCATAAAAAACATAAAATTATTAAACTTTGTTATCTTAACTTAAATTATAATAATTTTCATAAAAATAAATAAATCAAACTTAAATCTTTTATCATTAAATAAAATTGTACTCCAATTAAAAATATTACTTATTTGTACTTATATACTCACTTGTTTAAAACTATTTTAAAAATTGTGTAATAATATAAAAAAATGGGAATCGACAAGGTTTTAAAAGTTTATCCTCTAGCATTCCAGTTCGAGTATATTATTTTTTAATTTTTAGTTTTAATAAAGGAGTATATTGTTTTTAATGTTTAGATTTGATAAGTTTATAAATAAATAAGAGCTCTAGAGAATTTATCTAATAATTTTTTTAAATTTACTTTAAATAAATAAAAAAATATTAAATTTATTAATAAATTATAAAATTTTAATTTTTAATATATTATTAAAATAAAATTTATTTTTGCAAAAGAGTGACTTCATACCAGTGTTGATCTAAATAACACAACTTGGAAATAAATTTGTTAAAAAAACAAATAACGGGATGTCCGAATTTTTATTATTTTTTTTGGTTGTAATTTCACTTGAACTAATAAAAATATAACGTTTTTTTATTAGAACCTTTCAAATCATAAATCTTTCAATATTGAAAAATCATACCACATGGTCAAATGCTCACCATTGGAAAGAGTCGCCTATTCCATAGGCACGTAGTGAGCTGCTCTACAATACTTGGATTTACTAGGAGAAAAATGGTCTCCAGTTACGAGGGCAGGCCCGACACCTGTTTCCACTTTGACCTTGGACCACTCATTCCTCCTAACGTTGGTCAACACGGGATACGCGGTCATCATACGGAGCTCGGCATCCTCGCTCATTAAAATTTGGTTAAATATTTCAGGTAAAAGGAAAATTGTGATTTTATTAAGATTAATTTTATAAATAATAATGGAAAAAATATTTCCATAGTTTTGATTTGATTGATGAAATTTTTATTATTTTAAACCAGTTGTTTTTAGTGAGGATTTTTGGAAGTTTTTTTTTGGGTTTTTTGGATTTAATATCTTTAAAATTTAATAGGAATTTATTGAAATCACAAGTTTGATAGTTAACTCCCGCACAATCAAAGTGCTTTAGGAGTTTTTGAAGGTGCTGAATCCATATATACAGTCAAGAGGGTGTTGAATCCATATATACATTCAAAAAACCCATTTAAATAACACAAATCAAGATTTCAACTCAAAATTTTCAGCTAGATTCGTGCCGTAGGAGTTTTTGAGAGTGTTGAATCCATATATATAGTTAAAAACCCCGTTTAAATAACACAAATCAAGATTTCAACTCAAAATTTTTAGCTAGATTCTAGCACCCGAAAGTCCAAAAACTCACACTAAAGACAACTCCTTATCTTAAATAATATTTTGGTAGCAGTATTAACATGAAGAAATTATGAGTTAATAGTTTGGTTGGATTACTAAAATGAAGAAATTATGAGTTAGTGAGGAAATCTAAGAAAGATCACAAAATGAAGCACACTTTAAATATGAGTTAGTAAGTAAAATAAAAAACCAGTTACAAAAATAAATTATGATTATGAAAAGGCCTTCCCTAGCCTAGTATAGAAGAGATATTGTATGGCTATGTTATGTGATATGATGTTATGTAAACATTTTGATTGAGTGAAATTACATAACAATATAAATAAAATAAAATAAAATATAAAAATATAAGAATAAAATTACTAATTACTAATTAAAACATTTTAACTAGACAGAATTACATATAATAAAAAATAAAAATAAAATAAAATAAATAATTAGAATTTATAAAAATTAATAATTAAATTAAATTAGATCCATCTTTATTAGTCTACCAGGTAGTGACGATGATCAAATATCTTGAGCATTTTAGCATAAAAAAATATGGGATTCCTCTCTGTGCTTAGTAGATATGGAGTTAAGAGTTGAAACTACATGAAAAGAATGACTATTACATGACAAAAATGACTATTATTTTTTGGCCCTGGACTATTGCACTTTCCTCCAATTGAATTTCATTGACATTTGATTAGTTTGTGTTTTTTTTGCAATATTAACCAAATTTTCCGTAGAATCTTGAATATTTCTTTTCTCAAGTAAATTAAAATATAATTTTCTAATTTCCAAAAATCTTACTTTTAATTTTCTATTGGCAGAGCAAACAATGATGTGACATAATTCCGCTGGTGGAGAGTGATCTATTTTCAGGTAGTGCCTAAGAATTCATTTTAAAACAAGAAAAGACTAATTTTATGTGTTTAATCCATGGTTGAGTGCTACCACACTGTTATCCCTCACATTGCTATGCTATGCCCAATAACACCATAAATGATGAAGTTCTAAGTGAACAAAAATATATATATAAAAACTTTTATATATTAATTTAATATCAAACTGCTACTATTTTATTGTGCAGAAAACAAATGTGCGGTAATGCCAAAAAAAAGTTGGAAATAATTAATTCCTACTTGTCTATGGTTGTAATTCTCCATTTGAGGAGTTTGTTCCTATATAATAGGAATTTAGTTTCTCCTAGTTTAGTGTGTGGTTGAGAGAATCTCTCAACCACACTAGTGTACATCCAAGATAGAATTCCTATCTTGAGACTATTAGTTGTATAAATATGTATGTAATTTCCCTCATTCATAAATATAGAGAATATATTGATTGTGCAATTTTATCTTGGTATCAGAGCGTGAGGGCCTAGCCCCTCCTGGGCTGGGCTGCTCCTGGGCTGAAGAGAATAAAGGTTTTGTGAATATTTGTTTGTCCATACAAGTAGAAGCAGAATGAATGTGACGCATACGAGACATCTGGTTTTAGATGAGATCGAGAGCGAGTCTGGTACAGTGAGCGTAGCCTACGATTGCCTATAAGTATGGAGTCATTCGCTGGAGTGTGTGATAGCAAGTGTTGAGCCTCCGCCTGGTTCGCCTACACCGGCCAAGGTCCATATAGGATCTATGTTCTATAAAGGCGGACCGCGATACATAGAAAAAGAGGAGGAATCATTGGTGGAAAAGAACAGCAACAGGGAATTTGTGGGTTCGTTTCTCTGCCTTATACTCCTAGAGTTTGAACAGTTTGCTGCCTCCTGAGAATGAAATGGGTCAATCCGCCCCTACAACAGAGGATCCTCGGACAACCTTTTTTCTTGGACAACGTCCACCATTTTATCGCAATTTAGTGGCCATGGGCGATAGATTTCAATCACCCAATTACTTGTTTCAAATCTGGAAGCATCTGCGTGTGTGTGGTGGTGTTCTTAAGGGTTCTGGACCGAGAGATCTCCCCAAAGATCGATAGCTGGAAAGCAGAGAACCAGGTTTGATGTATTCTTTGAATGAATTGTGCATTGATCTTTGTATTGTGTAAAGATGCTCTGGAAGCCATGAAGAGATAGTGCAGGAAGATCATGATCCAAGGACGGTCGATCTTATCTTGTCTGGAGGGCTGTTTTCTCTGAAGGCAGAGAACCCCCTTTTCTTTGGTACGTGCACTTCCAAATACCTGAGTATCCAGCGCAATGCGGAAGCTGTAGGGCTTCGCACTCACAGAGTGCAAATGGCTTCTCCCTTTGGTGGCGAGCTCGCTGATATCGATCTTGTTGATTGTAGCTGCCCTGGTTTGATCCAAAGACTCCCGCCGCCTGGAGGTGCCGCCGTGCAAGCTCATATTCGAATTCGAATCCAGAGTGGACGGGATGCCTGCTGCGCCCAGACTGGCGTATCTGATATCGGGATTATCCGGCGCTTCGGCGGATCCTCTCAACACTGCCGAGATTGCCCAAGGCTGGAGAAGTGACCACGGAGGAGGAATCAATATTGGCAGAGCAACGGGCGGACATCGTGTCTGGTTGCATAGATCGGCGGGACGTCCCGGGGCGGAAGACGACCCTCCATGTAGCCGTTCGGCTTGGGGATTGTACAGCCGTGGAGATGCTGATGGCTGTCGGGGCCGATTGGAGTCTCCAGAACGAGCAAGGGTGGAACGCCTTGCAGGAAGCGGTGTGCGCGCACGAGGACGCCATCGCAATGACGATAACCAGATATTGGTTGTGCTAATTTTATCTCGTTTGGATCTCGTTTGGTGGATCGGTTGTTTGTAATCGACGGTCGTGATTGCAGATCCGAAGCATGGCTGCTGAGGAGGGCTCGTTGATCTGCGTAGGCGGACCTCCGTGGGCATTGTTGTGGATATGCCTAAACATGCAACGCAACAAAAGCGAGTTTTGTGCCTTTTTATGCATTGCATGTGCTCGCTGAACCTCAATTGGCCATTGACTAGTAACGTGGCATCGTTTGTGGGAGTTGCTGTGTGAACCTGTGGCTTGGAGGATTGATCGTTTGCGTGAATCCATAGAGGTTGATTTGTTGCTTTTAATGGAGATAGAGCTGCGTTGGATCTAGGCGCCAATATATCGATGGTCGATAATGAACCAATGTTTGGCGCTCTTTGTTGGTGTAAAGGCGTGGTTGTGCAAATCACAGATTATATATATATATATTCCGGTAGAGATCTCGTGAACAACAAGGAGTGGAGGATGCCGATCCAATTGTGAGGTATGTTGTTGTGGGATCTGGCTCGACTAGTGAGCTGTGTGATTAGTGGAGATTGCTGGCAGATCTGGTGCATGTGAGGTTGAACCGATCAGGATCGGTGGGACCTACGTGCTGTTGTGTCGTGTGGTTCAAGCCCGAACGTTGCAGATCATTAGGTGCATCTTCTTCCAACAGCTTATATCTGGGGTGAGCTATTGATCGGATTTGGCTCTGGATGGTGGAAGCTGTGCATGCGTTGATGAGTCATCTGCACAGGCCGCGTGATGCAGAATCATCCCGCAGGAGGATACAGCAGCTCCGCGAGCGGATCCCACCACCTATGATGACCTCGTCTGATCATAGGCTTTTGATTGCGCGGACCTGTGGATGGTGGCGTTGAGCTTTCCCGTGGAACCGTGCGTCGTATACGCTGGATGAGTTTATGGAGCATCTGAGTCAGCAGTTTCCTTACAGTGGCAGGTGCAGGCCTCTACCGATTGTATTCTTCCGTGGCTGGCTCAACACAATTCGTGACTGGAAAACGATGGAGACCTTGACATCGATAGCAGTGGGGTCATATATTGCAATTAAAGTTTTTAAGGTGAAGCCATTGATTGAAGTTGATCCAGTTGATCTCTGGAGGCGGATTTTCCCTATGTCATTTGTCTTTTGCATCAATATTGTGCTGGGAAATGTGAGCCTGCGTTACATTCCTGTTTCTTTCATGCAGACAATTAAATCTTTTACTCCTGCTACAACAGTATTTCTTCAATGGCTAGTGGGGAGAAAAGGCTTTTGATACGCGCATATGGTGGTCCCTGGTACCTATAGTGGGTGGCATTCTTCTTACTTCTGTTACAGAACTTAGTTTTAATATTTTTGGTTTCAGCGCAGCCTTCTTTGGGTGCCTTGCTACTTCAACAAAATCATTTCTTGCCTATCTCATCAATCTGGTCTTCACCAAGGCACCCGGGACATGGCGTTGATGATTGTTGTTGCTGGTGTGCCTACTGTGGTTCAGATGGTTTTGGTACCCGAATCTCCCCGCTGGTTATACAGACAGAACAAGATTGCTGAAGCAGTGGCCATTCTTGAAAGGCTCTATCCAAAGGAAGATGTGGGGGTTGAGGTTACAGCTCTAAGGGATTCCGTTGCTAGAGAAGATGATACAAATACAAAGTGGACTAAAATTCGCACAAGAATCTGTTGTCGCTCGAGGGATGGTGCTTTGAAGAACAAGAACTTCTTTTAGTTAACATGAAAGTTATTTTTTTATTTCTGGGAATTATGCATAATATTATTGAGCCTCATTGAGCCTAGCTAACTCAATGTAGGTAAAGTTGTTTTGTTAGAATTCATGACTCTAACAAATGACAGGATAAGCATGGAGTTCCAAGAAGTTATTTGAACAGATAAGGATGCCCACGATGTAGGAGAAGATGAGGTAATGAAGCAGCAACAACGGTTATGGTGGACAGCAAAATAGATATTTGTTTGAGTTAGTGCGGTTTGTGGAATAGACTCCCTAGTATGTTATTGTAATAGTCATTGTATGTACTCAGAAACTCCAAAATGTAGAATGAAATGTAAGCCTTGTAAAGGCATTTGAAAGTTCGTGGTGATCTCAAAACCACTTTGTAATGGTTTATGGTCAGCCTGAAACCATCTTTTGTCACTGTAATGTGATGGTTGGTGGTGAGCCATAAACCATCTATAGAGTCTTAATGGCTACAGGATTTGCCCGGTGGTGGCATATTGAAGTTGGCGGATTTGCCCGTTGGTGGTAAATCGGACTTGCCGGGTGGTGGCAGATTGCCTTTGTGGCTGTGTGTACACGAGATCTTTGTGCTCAATTGAGCAGGTGGACTGCAGAACACCTGGCTCGGACTCAGATGATTTTTTCTGAGTAGAAGGGGATTGGCGCTCTTTTTGCGCTGACAGCAGTGCCAGGAAGGCCAACTGGCGCGTCTGTTAGGCCATTAATCGCGCCAATGGGCGCGTGTTTTATGTTCAGGATCGCGCCAATTCACCTTCAAGGGGATCCGTAGGATCAGAGAAGTTGTGGATCTGTCCGAGGGCGGCAGATTGTGTTTTTGGAGGTTCTGTACATGCAATTCGCCTGATGGTGGTGGATTTGACTATCATGACAAGTAGTCATTAAGGGGGGGAGTTGGAAATAATTAATTCCTACTT
>APFE030356577.1:0-42558 GCA_000404065.3 Pinus taeda | reverse complement strand
TAATAAGTGAGCAAAAATATAAGTTAACAAGTGTTGCAGGATACTTTAGTTTATGTTATGGAAAAGAATGTATAAAAAGTTATAATGTATATTGGTCAATATTTCCTAAATTAACCACTGTTACTAGCGAAATGGAACCCTATAATTTTTTTTGGAAAAACTAATAAACTAAGATGTGAGGAGGATAAATTAATTGGTAGGTGAAACACATAGACTTACATAAATTTTGGTGGGTAATAATCACTACTAAATAATGGTGAGAAGTAATTCTCTTATTTAATCCATTTTTTATGCGAAGATTTGCTTAACTTACGGTAGGAAGTAGTTGAAAACGCTACAATAAGAGATTTTCAAGATATACTCTCATCAACTATTTGAAAAATAGATTTTTTTAATAATATTGAAAAATAAATATTTAATTTTTGAAGTTAAGAATTATAAGTTGCATTGGACAATGCTAAACTAATAGTGGTCAACGAGAAAATGTATTTCTAGAGTCCCAGTGATAATAAATGAATAAAATGAACTTTATAGTTAATTTTTTTTAACAAATTTTGTGTAAAAATTTTCTTTGTAGTATTTTAATTCATATTTAGATGAGCATAATCTAAACATCATACATTTTTTTCACTTTCAGGCAAATTTTATCCATCTTAACTCTATGTCTTTCCACTATATATTATTTCGTTAATCTAACAAGCATTAATCATTATAATACTAATGCCTTGTCTACCCCTTGGTCCATCATAACATGGACTTGTATGATTGTTGTGGTAATGAATTTGGTTAACGTTTGTGATTTGGGTTAGAGTTGGAGCTGCGGAGTCGGAAAGGGATCACCATGCTGGCAGCCTACGTGGTACATTCCACTGCTGCCGGTATTGTTCTCGCAATCCTTCATTGTCCTCGGGTAGGCTGCCTTCCATTAAAATCACAGAGTCTTAAGGTGTCCTCCTACCTGGATTATGCGTGCTCATCCTTTCCACCTGCGATGGTGTTAATGCCCTTACCTAACTTATCGTGGAAGGATCCCGAGGTTGGGCTGGCTGTCTGTTTGTCATCTGATCAGCGTGGATTGACGGTCTTGATTGTTCAAGCTTGGCTGAAGGGTTTATCGACTGTTTTCGCATAAGGGATAATTCATTTGGTTAGTCTTTGCTTTGGCTCTTTGTTGTGTCATGAAGAACTTATGAAACTCTTTAGCCAATTCGCCTCTGAGACTCCAGGTGACATCCTCGTCCCCATTCTGCTCTTATTATGTTGTTATGCCTTGTTTCTTCCATTGAGGTTGGGTTATTACAGTTCTATAGTTGTTTAACGGGTTACTAGCATTATGGAAAGCCTGACTTGGTCCTTAGCAGTCTTGAAGAAATGAATATTGCTTCGACATTCCGAGGTAACATCTCTTCCACTGTGATAATGTCATTGAGTCTTCTTGCAATTATTTTCCAATTCTTTCCTCGTTGAGGTGGTCTGGTTCCATACATGTTTGGTCGCCGCTTCAATGGCTTCCTAGCTCACATACAGTTAAGCCTACTTACATTTCATGATTGATGTTGCTGTCGAGTTATTACGGAGGTTGTCTTTTGCTCATGGTTGCTTGTTGTGCAGGTATTACTTGAGGGTCTAGTTCAAAACCCTCGTTTAGTTTGTGCATTGTTGAGGACAATTCCAGTGCTAATATCCACTCCTTCCTACTCCTTCCAGGTGTGTTGGAAAACTCATTTATTATGCCTTGGTTCAGAGAATCACTCTCTGAGACAGACGGTTTGAAGAGTTGTAATTTGTTTGATGTTGTGGCTTCGACGAAGATGAGTTCTAGACTATGAATTGTAATATTAATTAAGGTTTTGGGTTTATTTCTGCTCATACTAGCCACCCATAATTAATATAGTTCAATTCTCTATTGAGCATATAAGAAAACTGATTGTAATTTTGTGAATTTTTTTTTGACTGGACTAGATTAGATGGAATATAATTATATCAGACTTATTAATGAATTTTTGGTCTTTATTTATGTAAACCCTCATTGTTGTATAATCAGTTGCTGAGCTTTGGGATTTGGTTGGTTACCAAGGGTTCTTTGTTGTGCATGATTTTCTTCTCAGTCATTGTGCAGGCTATGGCATTCATTTTTGTTTAAAGTGCTTTATGTACATATTTGTGATTAGTATGATTAGAATTCATGGTTTAGTTTTAAGAAACCAGGGTACATGGCTATGGATGGGTTCTTTACAAACTCGTCCACTGCTCAAACCCTAGGTATGTAAAGAACTGTAAAGAAATCATTTAATTAACTGGAAGCATGGGGAAGGGTTTGCTGAGTTACTTATTTCTACAATTTAAGGAAATTCCTATGTATGATGGAGGTTTGATATTTAGACATATATATTGCTAATGTTTACAATTCGTATCATTTATTTATTTATTTCTAGCATAAAACAAATAGGCATCTGCTTTACAACTTATATACTTATGTGTCTCCAGGTTAAATCGACGTTCGTCTGTAATGCTATTTTGCTTATTAGTTCAACATTGATTACTAACTCACAGCTGTGCATTTCTCTAGATGTGTATCAATATCCATTAGGAAAGCATGCATCATTTATTTTCCTTACTATTCTACTCAGAAATTTGTGAATGATCATTATCAATGCTAAACCATTTCCAAACTATCTACTTATAGTAAATAGGTCATTCACTATTACTATGTTATTTCAATTTACAGTAAACATTCAAACTATTTTGCTCATAATGATTACCATGTTAGTATCACTTATCTATATTTTGTTACGTATATATTAAATAATCAAAAAAGCTCACCACCCAACCTTAGAACTGGCAATTACGTCAAGGTTCATCCTCTGAGCCCTTCCACTTTTGCCAATAAGGAACAACTGGGTACCTTGGGCATCAAGATTTTGTCCAGCCTCAAGTCCCATACCTCACAGCTTGTTACCTCAACTTTATTTCCCACTAGTTATGTTTGCCAGCTCAAGGAAGAATGCAACACCGTCCTCCTCTTCCAACCCCCCAGGGTTCTGCCCTCTTTTCCATTTAATGAAAAAGGGTGAAGGAGAAATTGTAACTATTCTCAGAAGTTTGTTCAACTGTTTCTTTGATTCTTTTAATAATCTGGTCCAAAGTCTTTTAAATAATGATTAACAATATTTGTTCTGGCTATTTTAAGCCCAATAGTTTTAATAGTTAAATAATATAAATGAAATTAAACTTGGTAAAAACAACTCATGATGTCTCGCTATCTGTTACAGCTCCCTCCCCTCAAGAGGAACACCATCCCTGGTTTTCTTTCTCTACGTAAACAGTGCAGGATAAGATTTTTACATGGCCTCTTCTTCTTCCTAGGTAGCCTCATCCAGGCCAAAGTGCTTCCATTGCACATTAACTTGGATGATGGCTCACCTCTGCAAGGTGGTTTCTCTCTAATCAAGGATACGACGAGGCTTTGCCAGAAATTTTCCCTCAGGTTCTACCTGCACATTCATATTATGTTGTCAGAAAATTTCAAAACAACAATCTTTTAATAATATTGTTTTCTATTTAGCATTACTTGAATACTCTCCAAGTTAATAATATGTCGAGGGTCACAAATACGTTTTTTTAATAAGAACACATGAAAGACGTTGTGCACTCAGATGTGCCCTGGTAGTGCTAGTTTATATGCCACAGGCCCAATTCGATCCAAAATTTGGAAAGGCCCACAATATCGTGCTGCCAATTTTGCACAACCTTTCCACTGTAAGGTGCTCTTTCGAGGTTTCACCTTTAGATACACGTGATCACCCAGCTAGAATTCTTTATGAGTTCTCTTCTTGTCTGCATGCACTTTTTGCCTATCCTGTGCTGCCTTTAAGTTTTGGCGAACCTTCTTAACAGTAGCCTCCGTTTCCGCTAGCATGTCGGGACCCAATGCTAATTTATTTTCCGAACTATTCCAATCCGTGGGTACCCGATACTTTCTCCCGTAAAGTACCTCAAAGGTACTCATACCCAAAGATTTGTGATGCCTGTTATTGTAGGCGAATTCTACCAAGTGGAGGTAATCCTCCCATTTGTGTGGTTGTTTCATTTAAAACATGTGCAACATATCCTCCAAAACATGATTTACTCGCTCTTTTTTACCATCTATCTATGGATGGTAAGCAATACTGAAATGGATTTGGGTACCTAGTCCTGCAAAGAGAGTTTTACAGAAAGTGGATGTAAATTTTACATCCCTATCAGAGATCACCACTCAAGGTATCTCGTGTAGGTGGAAGATTTCTCTCATAAATATGTTTGATATCTCTATCGTTTTATAAGTGGATTTATAGGGATGAAATGAGCGGTCTTTCTTAGCTTGTCTACGACCACCATGATTGAGTCGTGTTTCTTTCTGGTATGAGGTAAGCCCAATTGACACTCTAAGCACTTGGATAAATATTTAGCCACATCTTTTCGTAAACCGAGCCAAAAATAACTTTTCTTAATGGTAGAATACAATTTAAGGTATCTCAGGTGGGTAGCATGAGGTTTCCTATGAAACTCATCTAATAACATCTGCTTCACGAAAATCTGGTTAGGAATGTAAATTCAATTTCTGAATGTTAACATTTTATCATAATTAATTGCATACTCACATTGCTTTCCTCTTTCTTGGGCTTCTGAAGCTTTCTTCCATAAGAGTGCATATTCCAGATCCTTGAGGGAAGCTTCTCAGATGACCCCTGATAGGTTAGATTGTGCATGACTGAAATTTACTTCATAGAGGCAATGTAATTTTTTGCTTAAAGCATTAGCTACTTAGTTTTCTTTTCCTTTGATGTGTTTCAAGTCAAAATCAAATTCGCTCAAGAATGCTGTCCATCTAGCCCGGCGTGTATTTAAATTAGATTGATTAAAGAAATTTGTCAAACTACTATGGTCAGTTAACAACAAAAAAATATTTCCCATAATGTAGTGCCGCCACATCTTTAGTGCATGCACTACCACAGTCAACTCCAAATCATAGTCAGCGTAGCACTGTTCATAATCCTTTAGCTTTTGTGACTCATAAGCAATGACTTTTCCTTCTTGAGCTAGCACTCCATTGATGCCTTCTTTACTTGCATCAGTAGATACTACAAAGCATTTTTTTGGATCTGCTACCTTTAGCACCAAAGTAGTTGTAAGTAGTTGTTTTAGCTACTCAAAACTTTTTTGGCATTCCGATGTCCAGAGGAAATCTTGTCCCTTTTTTTTAAGTGAAGCCATTGGGAAGGCAATTTTCAAAAATTCCTTTATAAATCAGTGGTAATACCTTGCCAAGCCTAAGAAGGATCTTATGTCGGCCACGTTTTTCGGTGCGGTCCATTCCGTAATAGTTTTGATTTTCTTTGGATCCACTACTATCCCTTCTGCTGATATAACATGGCCTAGGTATTGGATTTGATCTTTGTAAAAATCGCATTTGCTAAACTTTGCATACAGATGGTTTTCTCGCAAAATCTGCATTACTGTTCTCAAGTGTTGCTTATGTTCCACTTGGTTTTTAGAGTATATTAGTATATTGTTGATAAAAATCAATAAAATTTTTTCTAGAAATGGATGGAAAATATTGTGCATTAGTCTCATGAATGTGGCTGGTGCACTGGTAAGGCCAAAAGGTAGTACCACAAACTCGTAATATCTGTAATGAGTTCAAAATACAGTTTTATAGATGTCTTCATCCTTTATTCTGATTTGGTGGTATCTAGACCTTAAATCGATTTTTGAGAACACGCTAGCTCCTTGTACTTGGTCAAATAAGTCATCGATGGGATGTAGCGGGTATTTTTTCCTTATGGTAAGCTTATTCAGCTGACGATAGTCAATGCATAATCGTAGGGTTTTGTCCTTTTTGCGTACAAATAGCATCGGGGCTCCCAAAGGAGACATAGTTGGGCATATGTATCATTTATCTAACAGCTCCTGCAGCTGCATTTTAAGTTCAGTCAATTCCGGAACACTCATACAATAAGGGGTTTTTGAAACAGGGGTTTCTCCGGGCATTAGTTCAATTGTAAAATCAATGCCTCACCTTGGTGGTAATCCTGGAATAGATTCAGGGAAAATGTCTAAGAAATCCTAGATTACAGGAATATTCTCTGAAGAGGTCATTTTATTTTTATCATTGTTGTACCCTACTTGAACATCATAAATCTGGGACCCTTTTGTTATACACTTTTCGAGTTGATTAGCTCTAATAAGGCACAACTTGATATTTTTCTTAATTCCTTGAATTTCCTTCTGTTGTCATGACTCAGTAAGATAACTTATGGACTTTTCTTTGCAATCTACCGAGGACCAATGACCTTCTAACTAGTCCATCCCTATTAACACATCATATGAGCTTTGGGGAAGAATATTCAGATTGACCTAGATAGGCTGTCCTAAAACTATTATAGGGCAGTTTTCTGTTTTGGCTGACACCTTTCTTTTGGTACCAGTAGCTAGTTGAACTACCCATGACTCTTTGTATTTACTGCTTTGCAGTTGACATCTTTCTACCGCTTTAGGACTAATGTAACTCATGCTAGCACCTGGATTAAATAAAACAGAAACAGATTGACCACCAATCATACCTTCACATTCGATCATGGTGGGTTGGTATTCTGCTTGATGATTGTCCAAAGCCGCATTAATCCTGAGCATGCTCCTTGCGATATCCCCTACCGTAGAAGCTTCTTGCATGTTAGAAAGTTTCTCAGTCCGAGCTTTGTGCAGAAAGTTTTTCTAATAATGTGCTTCCCCACATCCCCAACATTGTAGTGGTGGTTTTGCTAGTTGTTCAGTAACGGTTCTGCTAATTCCTTCAGGTTGCCTATTCTCAGTGAATGCCTGAGTTCTGGGTGGGTTTCTTGCAAACTTTCCAAAAGTCCTTTGCTGATTGTTTCTGCCATGCATGGTTTTCTGATGTCTGTTTGGTGGAAAATTCCACATTTTCTTGGTAGCAACTCCTTTAGATCCCTCATTTTTCTACTTCATCTATTAATAACAGATGCAAGCCTTCTGGACTGCATCGTCCATGGTTCTGGGATAGTCGAGTTCTAATTTTCCTTCATGAAGTTAGGCAAACTGCTAATAAACCGTTGGATCTTAGCTTTTTCTTCTTGCATATATGGGACGTATCACAATAGGGAAGTAAAGTGTGCTACATATTCATCCATGGTCAAGGTTCCAAGTCTTAATTCATGGAATTCTTTTGCTTTTTCGTCATAATAACGTTCTGTTAAATATTTATCTTTAAAGTTTTTTTGAAATTCTTGCCATGTTACTTGTTCTTCATTAATATTCCTTAAGGTTTTAATTTCTTCCCACTAGAGGGTGGCTTTTCCTCATAATTGGTAAACTGCCAACCTTGCTTTAAGTTTTTCAGTGTATTCATAAATCTGGAAGTATTTACCCATGTCTATCAGCCAAGATTCTGCAACTTCTTCTGACTCTCATTCGAATAGTGAGGATATTATTTTTTTGAGCTCCCCTTGTAATTCTATCTTTGGTCTTTTTGGTTTTCTTTGGTTAAAAACATTATCTGAGTGCCCTTCATCTTCTTCTTTGTGACCTTCTACAGATTCTGCATGATCTTCCTCATTATGAGCAGTTGGGGTATTTTCTCTATTTTTTGTATTGGGATCTGGTCCTCTCTGATTTTCCTGATTTGAGAAACTTTTAAGAATCTTCTCCTGCTCTTGTCTTAATCGTTCATTATATGTTCTGAGGTTCATCATTTCTGCTTGAAGCTGTTGTACTGTCTCAAGTAAGGCAGCATTAGCTTGTCTCGATTCTTCTCCCAATTGTACCCATAATTCTGGGTTGGCCTCTACATAAGGCACCTCTAGTTGGCTCGATGATCTGGGGCTCTTATACATTTTAACCTTGATGCTAATTTACCTTTTGTGTTCACAACTAGTCAAAACTTAGTTTATTTTGCTTCATATATATATGGGAACATCACAACTTAATTGATTGTTAGATCAACCCAGAGGACTCACTATGCGAGCCTGGGCTCTAATACCATTTGTAACATCCTACCTATGTATTTATATTTAAAAAAAAAAATCGTTAATTTAACAAGCATTAATCATTATAATACTAATGCCTTGTCTACCCCTTGGTCCATCATAACATGGACTTGTATGATTGTTGTGGTAATGAAGTGATTTGGGTTAGAGTTGGAGCTGCGGAGTTGGAAAGGGATCACCATGCTAGCAGCCTATGTGGTACATTCCACCATTGTCGATATTGTTCCCGCACTCCTTCATCGTCCTTGGGTAGGCCTTCTTCCTCCTTGGGTAGGCTATCTTCCATTAAAGTTGCAAAGTCTCGAGGTTTTATCTATTTACCATACCTCTAGTTTATTTATATTTTTTTTATTTACCATTTTTTTGGAGTAAGTATAAAAAGATGTTTTATTTACCATACCATACCTCCAATTTATTTATATTTTTATTTAGTTACCATACTTATTTTTTGAGTGTTCATAAACCTCTTTATATTTTAAATTTATATCGTGTTTATACATAGTAATAATTAGATTGATTACCCCCATAATGGGTTGTTTACATGTTTATGTGAGATCTACCTCCCCACTGGGTTGTAGAGAGGCATGCCTCTCGGCGCAATAAATTGAACTTTTTACTTTATTGTTTTTTCATAATAAGTAAATAAATTGAATTTTTTTTTTTAAATTTTTGTGTAAAATTTTGCTTTATAGTATTTTAGCTATTTTTAATGAGAACAATACTTTTTACTTTTTTTTTTCGTAATAAGTAAATAAATTGATTTTTTTTTTTTTACATTTTTTGTGTAAAATTTTGCTTGATAGTATTTTAGCTATTTTTAATGAGAACAATTTAAATATCATATATTCTTGCACTTTTCCCAGCAATTTTTCAGATTTAACAAAAAAAAAAAATGTTAAAATCCTAAATATAAAGTTTTAGACATATACAAGCTTACTATCACTCAAAAATATACTTAAATGTTTTTAGTCTGCTTATATTTAAAATAATTTTCACCTAATAAAAAGTGATGAAATTGTATCACTATATTCTAGTTAAAAAACAAAAAAAACATTAAACTATTAATTTTGTTTTCTTAACCTAAATTATAATAATTTTTATAAAAATAAATAAATCAAACTTAATCCGTCTATCATTAAATAAAATTGTATTCTAATTAAAAATGATTATTTATTTGCACTTATATATTCACCTCTTTAAAAATGTTGAATTTACTATTTTAAAAATTGTGTAATCATATCCAAAATTTGGAATCAACAAGGTTTTAAAAGTTTATCTTTTTAAATCGCGGATCAAGGAGTATATTTTTTTGATCGGAAAATCATAGAAAGTCTCGCAAGATTTTGATAAAATCTGTCAAGATTTTTTTTTTGTAAATCCAGGGATTTTGAGTGGTCCAGGTTTTTGAATTCTTTTTTTGTAAATCCAGGGATTTTGAGTGGTCCAGGTTTTTGAATTCAAACACAACTTAAAAAAGTTTTGAATTTTTTTTTACTAGCCACTTTTGACCTTCCAGCCAATTCCTATGCCTTAATATCTTTTTTTTAATGTTTGCTTTAAATAAAAGAATAATTTTTTTTATATTTTCGTTTTAATAGTTTATAAATAAATAAGAGCTATAAAAAATTATATATAATTTCTTAAATTTACTTAAAATAAATAAAAATTAAGATAAATAAATAAAATATAAATTTTATTATAAATTAATAAATAATTTATTTTTAAATATATTATAAGAATAAAATTTATTTTTGGGAAAGAGTCACTTCATACATGTGGGTCGATTTAAATTAAAAAAGGGAAAAATATTTTGTTAAAAGCCAAATAATAGGTTCCAATTTTTATTATTTTATTTTTAGTTGTAATTTCACTCGAACTAATAAAACATAACGTTTTTGACTAAAAATAATTCATATCATAAAACACAATATTTAAAAATCATCCCACATGGTCAAGAGCCATAGGGAAGACTCGCTTATTCCATAGGTACGCAGTGAGATGCTTTTCAATAGTTGGATTTACGAGGAAAAAAATGGTCTCGAGTTACCAGGGCGGACCCGGCACCCTGTTTCCGCTTTGACCTTGGACCACGCATTCTTCATAATGTTGGTTAACATGGGATATGGGGTCATCATACGGAGCTCGCCATCTTCACTATCAGTGAAAATTTGGTTAGATTTTTTCGTCAAAAAGCAAATTGTGTTGATTAAGATTAATTAGGCTGATAGGTTTTTTTTGGAATTAGTGGATTTTTAGTTGAGTTGAAAGGCTCCCAGTGTAATGTATAATTATGTCTGTCCGTCATCAAAGTTGAAATTTTTCTTATGTCCATGTAATGTATAATTATGTTTGTCTGTCATCAAAGTTGAAATTTTTCGATTTTTCGTATGTCAGTGTAATGTATAATTATGTTGGTCCGTCATCAAAGTTGAAAATTTTCTTATATCGATTCAAATACATGTTAGATCCATATTTAAAATGGATCTATGCTATCTTTCTCCTCCCCACTTTGACATCTGTACTCACCATCTGTACTCACCATTTTTCCTGAGAGTCTGTTTGAATTCTTAGTGGGGTTTATGGCACTTAACATGAGTCTTATAGTTTCTTCGTGGAGTTTATTGCATTGAATATGAGTTTTATAGTGCATTACTGCTCAATTCTGGTCTCCTCCAATTTTACTACATATACAAAACAGCTCGGGTGGATCTTAAAGAAACTCGTGAAACTCGTGCGCAGGTTTTGCTGCGGAATTTTATGGTTTTTTTCTCAACCCCTATCAGAGAAATGATTCCGCGGCCTTTTCATTCATCCCTCGTATGCCCCTGTAAAGCTCGAGCGCCCGCAGTGTTTTGTCCCAGAAGTTGAACAGAAATCGGGAGAATCTTTTCTGCGTCTAAAAATTTAGTTCATCACTGCTATTCAAGCATGACCTTGTGGCCTGCCCATATCCATTTCCTGTAACATAGGGTTCTTTAATCTGGTTCTTGTTCTATTTTTACTCAATATCCCATTCAAATTCTTCCTAATTCCTTTTCATGTTCTGTTTATAGGTAAGAATTTCCCCAGAGCCTTCTTACTTGGCGTTTCGATCCTTCGGAGCAACATTTTCTTACATTTATGTGTTGTTTCCTGTTATCCAGGTTGGTTTATCAGTAAACCCTCAAGTGTCTTACCACTTGACAATCATTCAGGTGGCTGATTGGCTTACGGGTTTTATTATTCTAGGCTTAGCATGTGGCTGGTGGCTGGCTGTAGCCTTGCCATTGTTTTCTGATTTAATTTATATCGATGACATTTTCTGTTGAAACCCGAATGGGTGACCCAGATTCCTCTTGATGTGAAATATTGTATGTAATGTATAAGTTATTGAAGTTCTTCTTTTTGTTGAGCAATAAACTGCATATAAAAATATGAGTTTTTGAAAAGTTGTTTTCCGCACTTCCCTACTGGGACATGTAGCTTAATTGGTTACGAAGAATAGCCGAGTTAGGCTCCGTGCTTGTCTTGCATTTCGGAATTCGGAAATTTTCACATATTTTTGGAGACAGTTATGTGTCAAAAGAGAAGTGTTTGACTCAGAATATGGTTTACTGTATAAAATCGAGGTGCTCGCTCGGTTATCAGTTTCTATTGTTTCTCTGTTTCAATTAATCGTTCTGCTTGATTGATAAGAAATATATATATATAATTTCTCATTATAAGCATAAAATAGTTTTTTCTCCTTACGATATCTATTTTTATCTATATTTGTGTATTGGTACTTAATTAAATTTTAAATAGTAAATATTGAAACAAACTCTCTTCTGCTTATTATTCGTGCATGAAAGGTCTACCAATGTTTCAAGCAAAATCATGGAAAATATTGTTAGGATTTCTCTTAACTTCTAAATTCTAGAGCTCACAAATTCTTTGTTCTTTCCGATTATGCAAGTATTGGTTTTATGCGACTATTCATGAATTTTCTAGGTTTTATCTACAACTTCTATTCATTGCCTAATGATTGACAAGTGCTCACACACCATAATAATTATACTAGTGTAAACATAGTCTTAGAAAAATTCTCTGGATTAAGAAAAAGAGATAACTTCTATCAGCACATAGAATAAATTAAAACTTCAGTTTTCAGAATTTGTCTTTGTCTGATTACAGTAACCTAACAATAGTAAAAATTACCAGTCCTTAATAATAGATCACAAGAAATATTTAGGTACTTATGTGTTCACAGTTTTGTGGTCAGTAAATTTTCTTCAGGAAGATTTCACCACCTAGCCATGAATCTGGCAATTACGTCGACTCCCCCTCAGTGCTTCCCCTCCAGACAACCATAGTTCATAATGGATTGAGTCACTTTGAACATCAAGACCCCTAGTCCAGTTCAGAGTTCCATCCTTGCGGGTATTCACTGAAACTTCCACTGGTTTATTTCACCAAGCTCAAGAAGTGTCTTGGTTGTCTAGGAGCGTCTTGACTCAGAACTCAATCCCTTCCCTCTTTCTTCTCCCAAGTCTCCAGCCCCCAACCTTCCTTGAATCCCCTCGTTTCAAATAAAGATGTGTAACTATCCTTAGGAGGTTATTTTTCTTGAAACATGAACATTAGTTCTGTCAAACAGTTTTTATGAAAATCATTTTGGGTAATTCATCCACGAGTTTCCCAATTTCAATTAAACACGACATTATAAAAGTAAAATAATACAACAGTAAAGGAGAGTAACTCAATGATATAGTTTGGGGTGTTATATTTCCCCCTCCTTATAGGAAACATCGTCCTCGATGTTCATTCCACTTTCTTGGAATAAAGCAGGATAAGATCTGCATATAAAATATTCCTCTTCCCAGGTTGCTTTCTCCAGAATAAAGTGTTTCCATTGGATTTTAACCTGGGTGAGGCTCGCCTCTGTAACAGGCTCTAGGGAAATTCTTACTTGGAAATAGAATAGGGAAAGGAATTAGGAGGAATTTTAATAGGCTATTGACTAGAAATAGAACAAGAACCAGATTAAAGAACCTTATGTTACCTTACCTCTAACACTTGTGTGGGTAAACAAGGTTCTCTGGTCAAATCCACGAATTTTCCTCTCCCGAAAAAACACAGAATCAACTGTCCAAGTAAAATAGCTGCAATGGATAATTGAGGAAGAACTTTTGATTCCAAATTCTTTTCCATCAATTAATGCGGAGCCGATGTTGGCAAGAACCACTTGCATAGTCCAATAAACAATAAGGGCTTTTCGCAATTTAAGGTATAACTGTGGAACCTGAGAAGATTAAAACGATTATGGAATGGCCCGTTCCTCAAAATGTTGCAAACATTAGGTCGTTTATGTGGTTGGAAGGATATTAATGTTGGTTTATTGAGGGGTTCTTGAAAATAGATTTTCCTATAACCTCATTACAAAAGAAATGAATGAATTTTCCGTGGGATGATAAGTGTCAGCACAATTAGGGCTCATCAAACCCTAATTCAATTTCTACATGCCCTAGACAAGTCATCACTTTGAATGCCTCCTTCCCTAAGAATTTCTTGGCCTGAAGCCTTCCATAAATGCCTCCTTGAGGGACCAGTGCAGCCTTGGTCAGGGGTAAGTGTGCTTCAGTGCAGGTAGACCCATGCCAGGTCCTTTCCAGAGCACTTAGGCCCACTTTGATCTGCGATGGGTGAGATTGAGTGAAATCATCATATGGTTATGGGAATATTCTTATCTTCTGGAGCCATCTAGAATATTCCCACACTTATCATCTCCTATGAGCTCGAAATTGGATAGGGAATGAGTTAAGTAACATCCTATCCTCTCATCCCTTACTCCATGGAAACTAAATCTAAGTTTGGAGGGCCATTCAATACCCTCATTTATGACCAAACCTCATCCATTTTCCTTTAAATTGAGCACTCATCTAAGTGATCAGGGGATGGATTTTGAGAATTTGTAAGGAGATACTATTGGTGTGAGGTTTGAGATTGTAAGCAAGTACTGTTATGCTGCCAGAGTGTTGTGCTTTTGATGTGATGTTGGTTGGAACCCAAGTTGGAAGAGTGACAATGGATTAGACTTCATTGTTGTAATTATTCCTTCTAATTAATAAAGTTGTTTACACCTTTTCCCATATTCTTGTCTTTATGTATGATGATTATATGTGTAAATGCTTTCGATTCCATTTGCTTATAGTAGATAGATCTCTTGCTTTGATTGGTTTTTGTCCTCTATTTATAATTGCAGGTACTTGTCAAGAAGATTAAGTTCAAGAAGGAGCGATGGGAGTCAAACAAAGGAGACAAAGGGAAAGTGAAAGATAACAAGTAGGTCCCTTGTCTTATTTGTCTTCTATAGAAAAAGGTCAAGCACTTTAAATCTGTTGTTCTAGGTGTAGCTACCCACCTAGGGAAATTGTGTTTATCTATTGATGCAAAATTCCACATAACAAATTGGCGACTCCGCTGGGGAGTGATCATCATTCTGGGTAGTTTACCTTCATCCTAGTACACCTTAGTAGACATTACTTGCTTCCATTGATCTTGTTTTAGATTTTTTGAAGTGTTTTTTGGTAAAAATTGTGCTTGAAAGCCCCTAGGATGGCTTATCTTGCACCAGCGCAGGTTTGCTCAAGAGACAGAGTGCTGTAGAGCACCCTTGGCTTGAGGACATTGCTCTAAAGTGCACTGTCTCCCATTCAGGGCTATGTTGACCCCCCTTAGGTCAAAAATCACTCCTTTGACTTGATTTTTCCCAAATTTCCTTTTGTTTCTTCTTGCTGAAAGATCAATGATGCTTGTGTCTCTGAAATCAATGTTTGTTTCCTTTACTAGCCCTACTTTGGCCTTGATTGTTTAGTGTTTCTTAAATGATTTCTTATCACTATCAATTCATTGTCAAAGTTAGCTTATAGTCGATTAATCTTTGCTCAAAAGAAAGTGTCGTAAAAGTCTTCATTTCTTTCGAAAAGGAACTATCGTAAAGTCTTCATTCTTTTGAAAATATTGATTGGTTGTCTATGCGTTAGTTTCCTTTTGTTCACTTCAACATTAAGGGAATTGAAAAGAAAAACTTGCATTGTGCATTGAAAGAGTTTGTGTGTGCTCATAGGAATATTTTAGGGAAATTACATTAGATGTGTCTTTGCGCTTTGAATAAAAGTATTTGATTTCTCTATCCCTACTAGCTAAGGTTTTCATTGTTCAAATTGAGTGAAAAGAATGCTTATAATATTAGTTGCATTCTAGGAATTTCAAAGACATCACGTGGTGAACCTTGAAAGGAAAATTCTTAAGAAGATCAACTTAAAATTTATCTGAATTAACCTAATTGAGCATTGTAACTTAACGTATAACATTTAGAGGTTTAAGCTAGAGACGTGTTCCAGCTTCATAAGAAATAGCAGCTCTTGCTAACTTGTCTACGATACATTCTGAGTGTGATACCTCATTCCACGTACATGAGTATATCGTAGCTCGTTCATGTACCTTCGGGTATATAGGGCAGTGTTACCGTACGTAAAGTATAAAGGAATGCTCTCACTGTGCAGTTTCGCATTAGACAACGCTAACACAGATTAGACCTCCACGTACTTTCGGGTATATATGGGAGCACTACATTAGGTTGCTATCCATCCTTAGGTAACTGAGTCGGCCAACTTGTACACTTTGATACACCGAACACAACATTCGAAGAGATTTCCTGCCCGTACTTCTTGGTTCTCTGGGAGGTATTCTGTAGTTCACAACTTCTCGGTAATCCTTTTGCCTAGATTATCCCTCTTTTGTTTTGTTATGTTATTTTGATTAAAATAAATTGATTGACCACGGATGACATCCTCCACGTCACTCCTTAGTTGACCTTAGGTGGAGACATATGGAAAAAATCCAAAGTCCACCGATCAAGGAATTCCTTTTGATGGGAATCCTAGTCCTTTTCCTCCTTTCGGAAATATTGGTGCTCCTTATATGGCTACATTATCCCTTCCGAGACTTATAATCGGATTGCCCGTATGGTTGTTCTCAACCTCCTTGGCCTCACAACTGAATATTCCTACAACTGGGCAAAATCAACCTCCAGTTGATCCTAATGTTGACCCTTTGCCTTCTTCCTCAGTTGTTTCTTCCTCCCCTTCTTCCTCTTCGCCTGGTGAAAGTATTGCTACTAGTAACTAGGTGGCTAAGAAGAAGAAGAAGCAAATTCAGCAACGGGCAACCAAGCAACCATTGCTTTGAATGTAACTTCTGGTGAGAAACCATATGATAAGCCTCGCAAACTTCAATATCTTTGCAAACTATGTATGGGAGACCATATTCTTCAAAATTGTTCTGGTATTCCTCAGATCTTAGAAGAATGGTCTTCTCATTCACATCATCCTATATCATCAAATTATAGAGATCATGTTGGTTAGACACCATCAACTAGTGGTAGTACAGTTCATGGAAAGAAGGGTAAAGTTAAGCTTCCTTGTAATTTATGTGAAGGGAATCACCCAATTCACCTTTGTCCCTATCTGGATGAAGCCAAGAAAGTGTTGGATAACTGAGCTGCTTCTCCGCAATGACCTCCATATGGTTATAGGAGACTCTCCCTTAATCCTTCCCTAGTTGATGTAGTGACTGACCCAAGTCAACCGTTGGTCAAACCCACTCTCTCTAAATGTGAATCCCATGAGCCTATATGTTACCAATCACAGGTCAAGGAAATAGTTGACCTGATTTCACCTTTAATTAATTGTACCTTTCCCATAGAGAGTGAGTATGATACCACTCAGGTTCTTTTCATTTCTTTTGATTCCAATGAGCTTGGAGGCAACCCTTCTGTTCCATCAAGATAGGAGGAAAATCCTCCCATTCTCGTAACTCAAGGGGGTAATTCTCCCATTCTTATGGTACGCCCTCCAAGTAGTCTAGTCGCTTCCTTTGATTGGAATCAACTGGAAAGATGTCGTCTTCCTTCTTATGTGCCTTTCTAGATCATAGTACAGGTTTATAATATGATTGTATCTGGCACTATTATAGATGAAGGTGCATCTGTGAGCATCCTTTCCTCCACTGCTTGGCAAGCGCTCGGTTTGCCACCACTTGTGCCTGTTACCTAGAATCAGTTAGCTTTTAATAGAGGAACCAGTCAACCATTACGGATCCTTCCTAAGTTGCCTATTACTTTAGGAAGAAAAATTGTTTATCTCAATGTGATGGTAGTCCCAGGCTCTTTAGATTACAATTTACTTCTTGGGTGTGACTATGTTTATGACATGGGAGCTATTGTTTCAACACTCTTTTGAACGATGTGTTTCCCACATGAAGGCAGAATTGTCGCCGTTGACCACCTTTCATTTCCCGGTCCAAATATGGCTTCCAGTCAACCATCTTCCCTAAATGGTCCTTTTGTCCCAATGGTATCTTCCCCAGCATGGGTCAATTATGTGGCAACTTGGTCCATGCCTACATCAAATGATGATCAATTTCGTGATGTTGTACATTATGTACTCGGGGCATTAGAACCAGATCTCTCAAATGAATTCCTTGCTATGTATCGCTTCCAGAGCATTGTTCTCCCATATGATGAGAACCTCTTAGAATTCATGACCTCTTATGGGTCGTGATCAAGAAATCTGAGCATAGTTCCTTGTCTTGTGTCAAGCTCGTTAAAAAATGAAACAAGGAATATGAAGATAGTTCCTAGTCTTGTGTCAACCTCATTAAAAAATGAAACAAAGGGTATGAGCAGAGTTCCTTGTCTTGTGTCAAGCTCATTAAAAAATGAAACAAGGAATATAAGGATAGTTCTTTTACTATGTCAACCTCATTAAAAAATGAAACAAGTCCCAGAGCATAGTTCCTTGTCTTGTGTTAAGCTCGTTAAAAAATGAAATAAGGAAGCTGAGCAAAGTTCCTTGTCTTCTGTCAAGCTCATTAAAAAATGAAACAAGGTCCCCTGGAGCAAAGTTCCAATTCAAATCTTTGATTAGATCTCGTAAAATCCCAGTCGATTCTTTCACTTCATCTCGTAAATTAACCCTCATTCCATCCACCCGATAGCCATGAGTAGTCTACTTAGGTGAATGTAATGAAGCTTGGGGGCATGAACCTAGAATCGAGTCATCATGCTAGGGGCATGTAAACCAATTTTGAGCATAGTTCCCTATGGTTCAAGCTTGTGTAAAAATGAACCCATCTCCATTTTAACCCTTGTGATTTCCATTCTATCCTCCTTTTCCGTCAAATGAACCGTGGTTTTTCTCCTTCCATTGTCACTATCTGCTTGGACGATCATACGCTTTCACTTGGTTGTTTTACCCTTTTTAGGAACAGTTGCAATGAGTGGTCTTATTAGCCAACCTCTTCACATCAATCAACATGTTTTGAGAAGTTCCAACATCACCGGAACCAATTGCTATCTTAGACACCACTCGTTCCTCTAAGTGGAGTCCTCTTTAAGTTCTTTTTAGACTCTTGAAATATGAAAAGATTGCCGAGTGCTTGTCCCTTTCAGCTAGTTAACGGATTGGAAATGACACCTACTTAGTATAAGTTTAACCCTTTTTTGGATTGAGATAGATTATTTACGAAAAAGGAACACGTTGATCGAACATGGTCAACAGGTTCTCTCTTGTATGGTTTTATGCTCTTTCGAACTTGAGAGACAAATCTACGAAAAAGAACTTGTGGAGTTTTCTTTTTGTCCCTTTTCAAACTCTTTAAACATGAAAAGGACCGAGTTATCATTGTTGTTAGACTCGTTAAAACATCAAATAGCGACAAACTTTTCCATCATGACAAGACCAATTTTCACCTTCGCTAGACTCGTTAAAACATCACATAGCGATTGATTCACCTGAAGGGTGGAGCTATACAACAAGCATATGTTACCTCCTTAAGCTTGATAAAAAATAAAGAGGTATTGGTTAGCAATGACTGGGGAAAATGGGAAAAGGGGTAAACCACTTTATGGTAGTAGGTCTCTCTTGAACATGACGCTTTCACTTCATCATTGTGACTACAAGGGTTGGGTTATCTTCTTGTTGGTCATTATACCTTGGTCTATTATACCATCCATTACTTTGGTTTTGGGTCAATGTGGCAAATTCATTCAGTGTCTCCGACATGTTCAAGAGAAGTCACTTAGTCGAAAATTCATCCTTTGCAATACTCATAAACCTTCATTTTCATGATTGCCATTCATGAACCTTGTGTTGTCAGTCACATTCCATCGCAAAAAATCATTACACTCATTTCGTGTCGTTGATGTGGGATACATTAAGGCCCTCCTGCAATGAGTTGCTTCCCGTCGACAACAACACATTATCCAAGAAGTTGACTTAAAAACACCCATCCAGTACCTTGAGGCTTGCATACATCAATGTCAGGTTTCTCGCTTCCGGCGATAGGTTGACATTACCGGCCTTCAACCGACAGACTTTGTATGGTGTTCGACATCAAAACATCCATTCACACCATGTAGAGTGTACTGCAGTACCTTGAGGATCATTATCATTATCGGTGATTTCTCTTGTGTGTGTTAACAACTTATATCATTGGCTGGTAATTAGATGGTGTCTTCCCATGTTCGACTTCAGATCATATATTCACATGGTTAGACTCATACTTAAGTGAACGTTTGAACAAGATAGAAGACCCAGATCTAGTTTCATCCATCTGGGCTACGATTTCAGGAAAGTACCAAATCATCCGTATAATGGCTTTACACTGGTGTTCATCCCATCATGGGTCTATATCTATAGATGACTATCTATGTACATGTTATGAAATATTATATGCTGAGCATGGGTATGCCTTCCCTCAGCAATTCATGAGAAAAAATCAAAATATCATGATATTATATATTGTAATCGATTGAAGTCACTATCCACTTTGGAACCTCCTCATCACATCGTAAAGCATATCACTCGACATTATCATTTTCAACTTCATGCTTTATGGGGCAGCTATTATAGATCCATTTGGGCACATCACTCCTATCATTCAGATCAGTACTATTATGGCTCATCAAACCCTAATTCAATTGCTACATGCCCTAGACAAGTCATCACTTTGAATGCCTCCTTCCCTAAGAGTTTCTTGGCCTGAAGCCCTCTAGAAATGCTTCCTTGAGGGACCAGTGCAGCCTTGGTCAGGGGAAAGTGCACTTCAGTGCAGGTAGGCCCATGTTGTTGAGATTGCAAAAGATGATGGAGCTTAGTCAAAAGAGTCGCCTTCACTAAGTGGGCCCGCAGGCAAATTATGGCGCAAAGTCTATTTTTAGATTATGTCTATTTTTAGACATATGGATCATGTCTATGAGTTGTAGGATGCTATTTATGGATGATTGGTCAAGTTGGAAAAAATAGATGGACTTCTATTTTTAGACAACAGTGGTGACAATGTCAAGTCTAATTATAGAGCAGTCAAATATTATTAGCTTATAATAATATTTAGACTATAAACTTTATCTTGTTCTCTTGGAGCACTTCAATTTGAGCTACATATGTGGCAAATGCAGCTGTCAGAAGGAAATACATTTTCTTTGTGGGTCAGTTGAGTTGTTGCATGCATGACTTCAGTTAGAACTCAATCAGTTGAGTTTGGTGGAGTTGATTGTGGAGTTGATGGAGTTGTGTTCAGTTTGACTTGGTTGAACTGGTTATAATTAGTCTAACTGCAAATAGACTAATGATGAGTTGTTAAACTAATTATTAACTCATAATGCAACTAAAGAATACATCAGTTAACTCAGTTGCATGTCAGTGCATGTTCAGTTCAGCAGGGACAGGTGTTAGAGGATCAGATTGCTATCAGTTGTGGCTATAGTTGTGCATGAGGATTTGCACAATCAATGGGATTGAGTTATGCCAATGAGAATTGGCCAATACCAAGTGATTATAGCCTCTGCTCATGTGATTCCCAGTGTGAGTGATTTTTTTGAGGTAAATACGAGTTTGGTTCAACCATTCTCATCCATTCTTGAGCAGGTATTGAGCAGTGGAGGCAGGCAAGCAGTGGAATAGATTTGGAGATCAGATCTGAGTTGTATTGTGTGTAACAGGTGGAGATAGTGCTGGATACTTGTGAGAAGTATTGACTATTGTAATGTTACATGTTCTCAATCATTAATATACAGATAGTGTGGGGTTTTCAACTGTAAGATTTCCCCGGGTTACATACTGTGTTAATGTGTGCATGCTCTTGATGTTTTATTGTTATTGATGTTGCTATATTGATGATCAACGTAGAGGAGCTTATGTATTGTGTATGTATTCCACAATAGTACATGATCAGGATAATCTCCATTGAATGTGTTTATTATTCAAAATTTCTACAAGTCCTTGCCGATATATTTCTTCAAAACTTGATCTATGATTTCGTGTTGTGGGCTTGCCTACGACAAATTTCTTTCTATCGACATCAACTCATTATCTAGGAAGTTGATCCAGAAAATGTTAGTACCTTGAAATCTGCATGCCCTAATGGCAGATTTCTCACCTTCAACGATAGGTTGCATCATTGACCTTCTATCAAAGGATTCTATGACATGTTTGACTTCGGCTCATTTATTCACATTTCATGGATTGTACTGAGTACTTTGAGAGCCATTGACATTACTAGTGGTTTCTCTCACACTTGTTAACAGTTCACATCATTGATTGGTAATCAAGTGGTTGCTACCATGTTCGACTTCGACACATTCATTCACATGGATAGAATCGTACTAGTTCAGGAAGCAAAAATCAAGACCCTGGATCTAGTAGTTTCTACCATCCAGGTTGCGAGGAATTTTGTTATTCATTATACAGTGGACTATCCATAAACAGATGGTTGCACCCATACTATGTCTAGACATGTCTATACTCTTGATGTATTACAAAATCATTCCTGTATCAGAACAGTTTAGTCAGTTTTCTAGTCAGATTTTATCTGAGTATGGGAATGCCTACCTCAACGATGATATGTCTACATATATATATTTTTTATTGAATGTTTTTACAGGTTCCGACTGGGGTGTCCATAGGATTATCCTTGAAATAATAAAGTACTTCAATCTTCATAAATGACGGACTCTATCTTCATCTATTACAAACTTCGCACTTTAGGGGGCAATTTGTTGCACTAAAAAATTGTCACCTTGACATTCTGCAATCTGTGTGAGTCCATTATCACTCATACTTTCCTCCTTTGCAAGTCTTGAGCCTCAGTTCCTCATATCAAGCCCTGAAAATAAGAGAAAGCCCTCAAAAGTCTTTAAAACTCGGTTCCTCACTTTCTCTTTGCATTACCTGTGGTCCCACACCTAATGGTCATGTTTCCTGCGCACCTGACTGCTCTGTCTCTGTGTTATGGGTGTGGACCCTTGTAAAAGTTAAAAAGGCACGAGTACATTCTAAAAACTCACTTTCAGTCATTTCTAGAAGCTTCTGGAAGGGATCTTGAGGCAGCAAGTTCGCTCTCTTGAGGTTCATGCATCCCATACCTTAAGGAGCTAACCCCTTGATGTGAGGAGCTTATCCCTTTGAAGGAGGATTCTATCCCTTCATAGGTGGACTTGTAACCTCTTCCCCTACACTATAAAATGAAGAATTGGGTTGGTTACTGGAGAGGTTAGAAGCTGAATATTTTTGAGGTGAAATGTTGCTGGAACTTAGTCTTCTTAATTGAGTTTTTTTTAGGAAAATTACATACCTCTATGATCTCATTTGGAAGAGTGCAAGGCTTGCCAAAGTAAAGAAAGTTCCTGTTTCGGACCCCAAGAAGAGCTTGTTCAACATCAAGGCTGAAAAGGTTGTAAGTTTCTTCTATTTCAAAGTTAATACAAAAAAGTTTGTTTTTCTCAATAAGCTGTTGATTCATGGTTTATTTTATGGATTCCTTGATCACCATAATAGACATGATTTATGATATTTACTATGCAGGTGTTATTTAATGTTTGCTTGTTTGTGATTGCAGGTTCTCAAAGGTAATTCTTTCAAACGATTAGAGGATGGCTACTAAGAACAAGCGTTGGATCTAAGGTAGGGTCTTAACACCTCTATAGTATTTATTTATAAATCACATATGCCTAGAGAAAGATAGATTTGTTTGTATGTTTGTTGCTAGACTATCTTTTGATACTAGGTAGATCGGTCTTCTCTGCAAGATCGATTTATCTGGCCAACACTTGCAAGAGAGTTCAAGATGAAAGACATGGATCTTATGCACTACTTTCAAGGCATGGAAGTGTGGCAAAAGGATGGGGAAGTTTTTGTGTCTCAAGGCAAGTATGCCAATGAGATACTCAAGCGGTTCCACATGGAGAAGTGCAAGCCCATGCAAACTCCTCTAGCTGGTAACTGGAGGAAGGAGGATGCTACTTCAGGTGAGGTAATAGCTAGTACTATTTGTCGGCAGCTTGTGGGTTCACTTATGTATTTGGTGAACACACGACCAGACTTATGCTTTGCGGTGAACCAACTAAGTCAAGCTATGGTTCAGCCTACCAAGCTGTTTTGGAAGGTAGTGAAGCATGTGATGAGATACCTCAAAGGCACATCTCAGTATGGATTGTGGTACAAACGGATAGAGGGAGTGAAGCTTCAAGGCTTCACAAATGTGGATTGGGTAGGGAGTCCATCAGACTGGAAGAGCACTTCTGGAGGAATCTTCAACCTTGGTTCAACTACAGTTTCCTGGCACAACATGAAACAGAGGTCAGTTGCACTTAGCTCAGCATAGGCTGAATACATGGTTACCAGTCAGGCAACATGCGAGGCCATTTGGATGTGGAAGATTCTAGTGGGAATGTTTGGTCAGAGGATGGATCCAACTGTGATCTACTGCAATAATTGATGTTGTATCAAACTCTCTGTGAATCCAATTTTTCATGACAGATCTAAGCACATTGATATCCGATACCATCATCTTCGAGACTGTGTGGTGAAGAGGATCATGTTGTTGCTGTATGTTTCGACCGAGGAACAAGATGCAGATATTTTGACTAAGGCATTGTCAAAATGCAAGTTTGAGTTCCACAGAGACAAAATTGTGGTTACTAATAATCCCTTTCTTATTGAGAGGGAGTGTTGAACATAGCAACAAGAAATGCTAAAAATAGAAGTGATAAAAATAACACTGCTATAAATAGCATTTTGGGATACATTCCAATTTTAGTTAGTCCCTAAACTAAAATTAAGAATTAAAATTCGAATTTGATCTTAGTAGCTGTTTGAAGAATAATTAATTAATTCATCTTGAGTTAATTAGTTGTAGGAAATCAAACATGAAGTCTATGTGAAGACATGCAACAATTTCTCCATTGGTTGAGGAAGTTATCCTTTGATTAAGGAGATCAGGATGAGTTGTATTTTGAGTTGTAATAGTTAGCTCAGTTATCTGAGTTAAGTCTGGTTAGATTAGTTCCAACAGTTTGTGGAACTGATTGTGAGTTCAGTTAGTTAATGCATGCATGCATGTACCTGCTGCACTTCAAATAACTGAATATTCTCTGATAAATAACTCATGCATGTCAGTTCAGTCAGAGACCCAGTTGAGATCAGGTGATGGGATAGTGTACTATCAGTTGTAGGAATATTCCATGGAGGATATCCCTTGCATGTAAAAGGAATTCATTCCTCGGAGATTATGCAATTACTTTTGAGTTTGATTGTTGTGTGATGAAGCCAATTCACACAGGTGCCAGCATTGGATCCCAAGAGAATCTGCACAAGGAAATAGGAGGCTTGGAGGGCTGAGGGAAGGCATATGTTGTGTCTATTCAGCATGTGAGTTGTATTGTTCGATTGTGCTGAGAGCTGGATGGCTTGTGAGCTGAAGCTTTGTGTAATTTGAACATATTTCCACTTGTATGATATTACAGAGATCGGGGTTTTAGGCTAAGGCTTTCCCCATAGTATTATTCTATGTTCATGTGTGATTGCTTTCTCATTCTCAGTTATATGTGTTCTATTTGATCTTGCTCATATTCGATTAAGCTTCCACAAGTTTGTTGTAGAAGTAGATCTTGTATTTTTCTTTAGTATATTGCATAATATGTTGATCTACAGTGGGAAATTCTACAAACATTGGCATTATGGAAAATCCGATGGAGAGGGGATACTACATAGAGGTTTTATTGAAGGGGAACATACAAATATCTATGTACCTAGAGGAGAATTTTCAATCTATGAAGCACAAACACTCTTTAGTATGGTGAATGAAACTATTAAAGTAGGGCATGGTCTCTTGTATGACTAAAAAGGAGTTACAATTGTGGGGTTGGGTAAACTATGTCATGGAAAATAAGGAGAATACATTGGTGAATCATAATAAGAGCTACTTGCACAGACAAGTGATGAAGAACTTGAAAGCCTTGGGATATAACGCAAGGATATGTAAATGAATAAGGGTGAAAATTGGAGATTTTCCTTCAGGTAATTGAAGTTTGTTCTATTTTGTCTATAGAATTTGATTTAGACATTGTTAATAATTAAGTTTATAGATATCTTGGTTACCGAGCTTAACTCGATTCCATATTTTGGAATATTTTCAAACTTTGACAATTGACCCTCGAGAGCTATGCTAAGTAATGAAACCCTCGAGAGTTTCAATTCTCTAAATTTTTCTCTACAATATAATGATAAACCCTATTAGGTGCTTCCAACCTCCAAGGGGAGATGGCATTTCCAATTTCAACCCGTCAATCAATAGGTGTTGGTGTAAATGAGTGGAAATGGAGGGGAAAACCTAAATGGTGTAGTGCTACAGTTAAGGGGATCAACTAATGAGAGTCCACATCCTGAGTGTATAAATGTAGTGGAGGGATAAATCATGGTGGCATGAGTCACCTTGATCAGCCTACATTTTCCAGCCCTCTAGTGTTTCTTTTTTTATGCATAATAATGATTTATTTTGGGTGCATAGCTCAAGGATTAGAGTTTTATTTTTATGATGTAGCATCCAATTTTACCCCTTCAGATGAGAAATTTTATTACTCATTAGGGTTGGGATATGTAAAGGTTCATTTTGATGAGATGGAGCATCAAGTGTTAAGGAATTGGGTGATGGCTAATGAGAGTAGAGCTCATGCTAAGCTTTTTCCCATGTACTAACTTATGTCCCATCCATCATTTGCATTTTGACTTTTCCTTTTCTTTCATTGTGGCCATCTTATGCTTTTTCATTCTTTTAGTTGCATCAACCTCTAGGGAAATGTTTGTCGACTGTTCGCAAGGATGCAGATCAAGGGGTGCAAAGTCCCAATGAACCAATGACAAGTTACACTTGAAGAATGGAGATGGTACATGAGTTTATAATGGTGTAAGGAAGAATGAACATGTTATCTCAATACAGGTTTTCCAAGAAGTTCCCCTCCTATAACCTTAAGGTCTTAAGGGAGGTTCCACTATACTAGGGTTAAATATTAACCCCCTGGTTAGGTGAGAAAAAAGATTTACAGTCAATATTGGTCAATCTTCCATATCACCCCTTTCTATATACTAAATGTCCAAAACAATAAGTATAATCATCTGATTACAAAATGATAAAAGTACCTATTGAATAACATCCCACCTTCATCTAAGAGTAATGTTGGATGGTGAGAGCTACATGATTGGTGCAAATGGTGGAGACATATGGGATATCATCAAGAAGTGAATCTAAGAGGTTGTTGGTTGGCTGGTTGCCCAATGTAGGAGAAATTTTTTTCTCCAATGGGGTTACCCATTTTGGTGGGTAGAAGTCACCACTATCACCTTAACAACCAAACCTATCTTCTTTACCTTAGGTTGGATTTCCTTTGGTTCAAGTGGCTATCCTAATTAGGGTTGCCAAAGATAAGAAATGTGGCACAAGGTGAGGTGAGAGTAGCTTAAATTAGAATAAATTTTTGGTGCCTTTGGGGTTTTAAAATAGGTGATAGAAGGAAGTAGAGACTAGTGCCAAATCCAACAAGGTAAATAGAGTAAGGCGATTCAAAAAGGCTTATGGAGCCAAGAAAAAACTATCTTAACAATTGGCCTATTTAATTCAATAATTAAGGTAAGAGATTAAAAGCAAGTGGAAGAATATTTCCTCATCCAATCAATATCAACAATAGAAATCAAGGTCCAACAAGAAGGAAACCTCAAGGGAAGAACCTTAACCAACAAGATCACTTATGGCATGATAATATTAATTATTACTTCATGTTAAATGTCCAAAATGGATAGAAAAAGAAAGGCACCAAATAATCACCAAACCTACAAAGGAAGAAGGAATGAATTACCCAATAATGTCTTCCCTCCAATGGTAGAAAATCCCTTCAATGGATCAATTTAGTTAGCCTATAGAATAGAAAATTTCACCATCATTTACTTTGCACCAAGAGAACCTAATATGGAGAATCTTCAAGAATTGAGAAAAATTATCCACAAAGAAAGAAAAATTTACACAACCACATGCTCTAAGAGAGACGTATCAATTAAACATTAAGGAGTGAAAGTTCCAACATTCCAACCATGAGAAATAATGAGCGAGGGAAACTCTTTATATAGAGTGTTTCTCAACATCCTTTATAATTAAATAATATTATCTCATGTGAGATAATTAGTTCTATCATATGTAGTAAAATAAAATTTGCTCCAACTATCTAGTCAAAAATAAATAAATAAATGACAAATTTCGAATGCATAACCTCCAAAGGTGTAAATTCTCAACAAACTTATCAAAGTGTGCAAGTAAAGCCTCCAGGTCTTCTCCAAGGTAGATGTGTTGGTCTCCAGGTGAAACTCCCCTATAATTGCGAGGAAATCCTCTCAGGAGTGGTTTCCCTTTCCTAATCAACTCCAAATTCTCATGGGTGAGGTGTTCAAGGTGTAACAAACCTCCTCAAATAATGCCTACTAAGTCATGGGAGGATCCAACAGTCCACATATGCTAGATAATCCCCCAATTCAACCTCCAAGGTGGAAATCCCATCAAATCATGTGATATAATACTAAAAGTGAGTAAATAAGGTGAAATCCTAAAAATATGTAATGTGCCATTACATGTGAGTTCCCATGCATGAAGAAATAACCCCACATTATTTTTTCCAGTGCCTTAGGAATCGTGAACTACCTCAAGATATGTGAAGATGCATTGCAAATGGTGAACTTCCTTGTTAGCTATGAACAAGCCCAAAAATGAGGTTGAATCAAAATTCCAAAGAGGAACCATACCACATCATATGATCCACCAATAACTCATCAAACCTTCTAGCTCATCATAATCCATGAAACCAGATAATATTTTTAGTTGTCCAAGAGATAGTGAAATAATTCATTAGTAGTACCCCTATGCAAAATAAGGGGTAACACTTACAATTGAAAGTCATCGTGCAAGAATTATACTTAATTTTTACCTAATGGTATCTATATTTGAGGCACACTTTTGATAACTACTTCTGTCCATTGATTTGATCTAGCAAGTCAACTATACTACAAAGAGAATTTTACCTATTGATTATGATGTTATTGTCTGCTCTAAAGTCTACTCACATCTACCTAGTCCCCATCCTTCTTGGGTATCATTAGCAAAATGGGAGATCCATAAGGGGACACACCACGCCTATCAATGACTAAACAACTCATGGATATTCTTCTTTATCTCCGAATTCTCCAAGAATGAGAATGATGTTTTGTACAAACCAATATTTGACAATGGTGACTTTGCCAACATCTCAATTTCATGCTCAATTGGCCTATTAGGAGGAAAAACCATCTAGTTATGCAAGCACCACTTCATATTTCCCCAAAGTTTGATTCAACTCCTTATAGTTTTTTATTATATTAGCTTCAACATATTTGGTATTTGTTGGCTTCACTTTGGACATTTTAATTAACATTACAAAAGTCTTACTGGTAATAATCAACCATGTGGTTTAATAGGTGGAAATCAATGATATTGTTTTCTTTAAATTATAGCTATTAGTGAGGTATGGTTTTCCATCCTTCATGAATATCAAACTATTTTCCCTTGCCATAAAGATGACATCTCTATCACAAAAATAAGGACTTCAAAAATCATCAATGATATTATTTTCCACTCAAACTTGTTTATGAACTAACTTGAATTAAACTTACACTAGTATGTCATTTACAACACTACATCCTTTTAAAATCATCCTAATGGGTTTGGACCTAGAAGCATCATGGTCTTTAAAACTAGATCTTATGGAAAAACTTCAAATACCAAGTTCCTTTTTGCAAATGGAATCAAAGATATTTGTCATTGTTGTTTTCTTTATCTACATCTTGATGCAAGAAAAGTTCTCACTTATAATATCTATGGACTTATTTTACACAACATAAGAAAAATAATTTACAGTGGAAGGTTCCCATACATGAGATTCATTTTTCATATTTTTTTAAATTTATCATATGTGAGCCTTTCATATGTTATCTTTTATGGCTTTAAGTTGAGCCATCAATGATATTTTTTTAAATTTATCATATGTGAGCCTTTCATATATTATCTTTTATGGCTTTAAGTTGAGCCATCAATGATATCTTATCATTAACATTTAATACACCCTAAGTTTCTTGGTTTGGAATTTCAAGAACTTTCAAACATTGGAATTAACTCAAGGTCTAAATCCTAATAGTTCCTCATGGACATTGTTCTTATAGTGGTCACATTTCAAGTCCCTCTTGGGTTTAGTAGCAGAAAACTTCTTATTTCTTTTATTCTTCCATTTTCCGCCCTAAGTCATCTTCCTTAGAAGTGTGAGAAACATTAAGAGCCTTATTTTCCATGCCTTTCTTTTACGTACAGGGATTTCTTGCATACCTCATCAATGGTATTTAAATCAAACATAGAAATTCCTTCCTTATTTGACTATGAAACCCCTTAGTGCACTTGTTCATAATATATATGTTAGGCTAGTCGATACCCAATAGAATGCACTTCTTTATGAATCTAGTTTCATATTCCTAAATATTTGTATTTCTTTTTTCTAAGGTAGTTCTAGTTCAACTCATGTTCTTCATATCCCATTAAGTAGAGCTAGGGCTATACAAGATCGTTTAAATGTGTATGTAATCAGGTTGAATGTATATGTAATAAATGTATACCTATTGGAGTACCCACATGTTAATGGTAGAAATATGTATAGATAGAGATTCAACATATTCATTATGGAGAATTGAATATATATATATTGACTATATACATATATTGAAGAAATCTATAAAAAGTTAAATGTGTAACACCTCTATTATCTCTTGAAAAATATACTCTATAATAAATAACAAAATTATGACAAAAAATGAAATGATAAATATTTAAATCCTATTTAAATCAAATCGAACGAATCTCATTTGCACACCAACTTATTCCCATAGCATTGAAGGTTCATGAATCAAAAGCACAAGTTATGAGAAAAGAGACATATATCAAATATAAAACATTAAACTAATTTTAAATCACAAGGAGAAAGAGCAAAATATTCACTATTTTATTTCATAGGTAATCTTAAAAATGAATATTTAACTAATTAAAACATAAAGTCCAATACTAATAAATCAAAATAATGCTCATTTTCTTACATACCTTGATAACAATATTGTGTATTCCGTGCGAGGATTAAAAAAATATATCTAACTAACTCATTAATTAATTATCATAAAAGCATAGATGATCAATAAATTTAAGAGATGTAACGTTTCATATTAGATACTCACAAGGATTAGGCGATTTTTGTGATAAACATTAAACCCATGAACATTGATTACAGGGGCCTCCTTTATAAATCCAATAATTGTATGTATTGTGATAACCTGATGAGGAGGGAAAATATTATATAGTTGGTAGAAAATATAGATGAATTTATGAGTTTAAATATAAATAAAAATGTAAAATAACAAGTATAAAAATAGAATCTAACCTCTTTTATTTCACTAATTTGTGACCTAACAAAGATGAATTTATGAAATATGAAAAAACAAACAAACAAACAAAAGCAAAATTTTACCTCCTTCATTCCACTAATTTGTGGCTTGTATGAATCAAGTTCAGTGAATTTCAAATCTTCACTGATACTATAATGTTGTACTTCTTTTCCACGTAGAATTATTTTAAAATCATTGGGCATTCTTCGATACAAAATAGATGAATATGCCTACAAAGGAATATTAAAATATTAAATCCTTTTATAAAATTGATTAAAACATAAAACACATTAATTCAATATTGAGGTGAAGAAACAAACAATTTTTTGGGGAGAAATTCTTACACGTAAGGAGTAGCGAAGCCGCGTTGATATGTGTTTTTCAATTATATGTTTTGGATCTCTTGATTTTGTGGATATACCTCTCAATAAAATATCCTAAAAACAAATTGTCAGTGATTAATAATATTTCTATATATATAAATGATAATTTAATTTTAAGATTATAACTAAATAAAACATTAAATTAACATATAAAAAATTATTTACAATTTAAAAAAATATATAGAAAAAAAAAAAAAAAAAAAAAAAACCAGAAAAACATCTTCGAATAATAGCGCACATAATTAATAAATTTTACCTAGTTTACATGAAGTCGAAAGCACTGAACTCTGATGTGTCCATCTTCGTGTCGCCACAGTTGTTAATAAATCAATTTTGTTCCTGAGGTTATGATATCATCAAACTGTCAATCCAAACAACAAACCATCACTTATAAACCAATTATATTTATATTTTACTATTATATTTTTATAGATATTAATATAATTTTATATTGTACTTTTATAAATATTATAACAAATTTATATTAGTTTAAAAAAACAACCCAACCATGGCTATAAATCATTTAAATAATAGTGACAATGTACAATACACAATCTCCACCATGTCTCTATTATTGAAATACTTATGTTGGGTTTTTAGGATTACACGAAGAATATACTCGTTACTCATAAAACTTCAAAGGGATTTGCTAGGGTTAAAAAAAAATTGTAATTTAAAAAAGACATTTCATATAAATTTTATTTCATTTTAAGGCTTCGCTACTCCTTACGTGTAAGAATTTCAAGGCTCGAAAAACACATGTAGATGACTTGACAGAAGTAATATAAAGGCAAAAATAAGATATTCATGCAAGAAAGGAGTTGGTGATAACTAAAGCTTTAATCCAAAAATATCAAACCAAAATCTATATATGCATAATCGAATTTGCATTGTGTATGTGTGTACTATGTTGGTTGTGTTGGTGTGAGAGATCATTGGTGCAACAAGATGCATAGTGTTGGTATGTTCAGAGGTGAATTAAAGATGAATTTTGGTGTCTTAAAGGTGTTTGAGAAGACAAAGAATGAATTCGTGAATTTTTTGAGTAAAGATGTTTTTATGGTAAAATTAGTAACTGTTAAAAATTGATGCAACTTGTGTTTGGTGATTTATTTAGTAATTAGAGATTGTTGAAGGTGTTTTCATGGTGTTTGTGGTGAGTAGTTGAGGTAAGAAAAAATTGATTTCTTTATGAAAGAAAAAATCATATTCATTTAACTACGAAAATGGATGAAAGATGGATTAAAATGGCTAGCAAGTGGTTCCCTGAATTCTAGGGGCAACAATGCCTTTCAGCAGTAGCTGATAAACAAGTGGGGGCAGTGGTCACTTTTAGTGAATGAGCAGGGGAAGCAGTCATTTTCAAAAGTAGTTGATAAAAGAGCAAGGATATAATTTTCTTTTAGCAATAACTGATAAACCTACAAGTGGAATATTGTGAGGCAGTGATATAATAGCAAGTTGAATATTGTATTTGCCAAAGAAATAAAAGGAAAAATGATGTCTTATATATATGTTACACTTGTGAATAATAATTTATATGATGCTATGAGTTATATAATTTGGCCACACTAATTCACACCCCTCTTAGTAGTGTCTTAGTTTCCATTGTTTCTACCAATTGGTATCAAAGCAACCAAGTTCCTTCAGGATAAATTTAACATTTGGAAGGAAGATTAGGGAACATGGAGAATCGGGATTGGATTACCTCATATGGAGTTTCATTTTTGAATGCGTCAAATTATGTTACTTGGAAGATAATAAAGAGAATCTACTTGCAAGATCTTGATATGGATGTATGGCTAGCTGTGGAGAATGGATTAACAAATAATGAGGTTGATGAACAAGCCCAAGGAGGACACCTTATGCGGGTTTTTCAATTCATATATTGAGAAAATAATATGTTGTGATACTTGCAAAGAGATATGAAATGAGTTGTAGTCTATCTATGCTATAGACATACAAGTTGCATGTGATGTCAAGAGCCTTTCTCTGAAGAATGGAGCAGTCATAGTGTTATCACTCAGAAGTTTTCCCTAGAAGTTATCAAAAAAAGGAATAATCTGAGGTAACCACAAACCAATCTTTTAGACTCATATTCTAGCCAACTTAAGTCTAGAGAGAGCTCTCTCTTTATGATTTAACTTTGTTTTTATTAGATTTTAAGCTAGTTCTTAGTGTTCATGAGGATTTTGATTTTAATTTGAAGGTTGGGTGGTGGAATTCTTGGAGTAGATGGATAGAGCTAGGTCTTCAAGCCATTGGGCTATGGAGTCAAACAAAGATAGCATAACTGGACCAGATCATTAAAAGGAATGTTCACAGGGCAAGCTACAAAGCAAAAGGAAAATCTTCAGGTTTAATGGATGAGATGGTTCTAACCAAGGTGAAAAGGCAATGAAGAATCCTTAGACCATGATCAGAATGAAAAAGAGTAGTGATCATGAACAAAGGGAAATTAAGAATCCTTTGCTATAGACCAAGGGGGGAACTATGGAAGCAAGGGAGCAATCAAGAATTCCCTAACTAAGATAGTTTAGCGGAAAACATTAAGAATGTAAACAGTCAAGACAGAGTGCATTTAAGCAAGTTCAAAATATCATTCCTAGTTTAACATTTAGATTTCATAGAAACACATATGGTTATTAGGAAACATAAGGAAAAACAATAATACACATGAGAGAATACTTATTTGATTTTCGCTTTACACAAAAATCCTGTAAAATATCTGAGCTTTATTCCATGATCTAGCAAGCCAATCCAGCCATTGATACAATAGAGCTTAGAATTGAGAGAGAAAGTCTATAGAAATGTCTTGGAATCCACACTAAATACTTCGAAATATGAAGTATTTATAGAAACATATTTACAAAATATCTCATAACAATCTGAGATTTAATCTAGGGAATCAAAATATCTTCAAGCGTGAAGGTAGGTACAGATTGAAAATTGCATCATGTTGTCTCTCTTATCGTGGTAGTGCTAGCTATTGCAGTTGAATTTGAGCCCTTTAAGCTGGCTGATATTTGTACATTGGAACCATCTTTATCTTTAATCTTTCACTAATACTCTTTAACCTGCTACTCTTTGACCCTGTTGATCTGTCTTTTACCTGTTTCATCTGGCTACCTTCAAATTTACTGTGGTAACTTATGGTAAATCTGTCATCTTTTCCCACCATTCATCCTCAAGTAACTTTACTTTTAGCATTCTTTTGTAGATTTTGTCTACCTCTATGTATTTAGCAAAATTGGGCTTGGTGACGAACAAATGTTTCACCTCATACTCTAGAAAAAACATATTCTCCAAAGTATCATACAATACTTTTCCAGTTGGCAAGGCTTTGATACCTGAAGTGCTTGCTTGTTCCTTGGCCAACTTCCTTAGTCTGTCAGTGTAGTCCAATTGGGTCATAAGTTCATCATGGATGACCATAGGACTGGGAAGGCCTTTGTCCCTCAAAATTTAAAATTTGGCCATGAATCTGTCAATGGCCATCTGCATGTTATGGCGTTTTTCTTCTAAGTTGACCATAAGGTTTCTTTTGGAAGGAACCTTTTTAACTTCAAGATGGCTTCAGTCCTGTCCTCTACACCAAGCTCATTAAGCTCATGTCTATTCTTACTGTTCATGAAGTGGATGAGTCGATTTGCATCCTCAGGTTGGTCTCCTAAATCTTCCCTTACTTTTTGAATAGCATCAGTGGCCACTTTCACCAATTCAGTTTGCTCAAATATAACTTGAATTGATGGCCAAATATCATTGGCAGAGTCAATGATATTGGCCCAGAGCATCTCTTTGGTCTGTCTTAGTGGTTTTTGCAGTGTTAAATATTTTTCTAAGACTTTGATCTTCTCACCCATCCTTAGGGCTTTTTGTGTTTCTTCTCTCTACTAAATTCGGGGCAAGCTTACATTCAGTTTCTAAGCTTTCCACTTTCTCCTTTAGCCTTTTGAGCTCTGTTGCCTGGATTGACATATCCTCCATGGATTTTACCAGCTCTGTTGTTTTCTCTGTTGAAGTACCTGCTACTGTAGATTCAGTGATGATTGGCAGTGTTGTGGCAGGTGGAGCTGTAGGTGCCAATGATGTTGCCAACGTTGAAGGAACTGCAGTCGAAACAATGGGAATGGCAGTCCTAGAAGTGGTGGCCAAGTCACTTTGTTTGGATTGAATCAATGTGTCTAAGTCCTTCTATATTTATTTCAGTTGGTCATTTAGCTCTAGGACTAAGTCCATGAGCATTTTTTGTCCTTTTTGTGTCTCCAGGACTTCTGTTGTTTGTGGGTGATGTAATTGTGGAATCTTGAGTTGCTTCTTCAAAGCAATTATGTCATCATTCTTCTTCTTTATCAATTTTTCAATGGCCTTTACATCTTTGGGTTCGTGTCCCAACTAAATGATTAAGTCCTCTAAGGACTTGATTCTGGTGGCTTTGGCCTATGAAGAGGCCTTCTCCAATTGGAACTGAGTTGATATGTTATTCAGGGAGTTTCGCAATTGGTGTGCAACGATGGCTTTCCCTGTCAAGGTGGAGTAAATCATCTCCCCTGTCTACTTGTGCAGCTCAATCTAGTCAATAATATGAATGTCCTTTGCCAGTACTTTGAAGTTTATCCTTTTGAAGTTTGCTGCTATTCTCGGTTGCTGAGTAGTGGGCTTCATAAATGTCATATGCATTTTTTCTTCTTTCTCATCATAGGCCGACATAAGTCTTGTCTGATAGGTAGGGGCCATCTTTAAGTATTGTGCATACGTTTGGGCTTTTAGCCTCTCATTTCTGGATTTTATGTCCTTGTACCTTTCTTTGGTGTCTTGGTCTCTATCAGCTGGCATCCTGAATGAGGACAATTCAACACTCTGCTGCCTTTCCAACATCTGAGTGTGTGATGTGGAAGGTTCTAGTGTGCCCCCAAAGGGGGTGGCATGCCTACTTCCTTCTCTTTCTGTGTTGGTGGCCCCAACTATTTCTTCTATGAATTCCTATTCAGAGACAAGATTTATCCTTTGCCTTTTGACCAGGCTGGTCTCTGCATATGCTTGTGCGGTTGCTTTGCCTGAATCAGTGGCATCTTCCCTGTTTCTTTTGAGGCTTTTCTCCTCATTTAGAGGAGTTTGCAATATTGGGGGAGTACTCATGATGGGCTCTAGTATACGTGTTTGAGTTAACTCCTCTGATAGGTTTGGTTGTTCTAACTCTTCTTGCACCTAGGATTCTTCTTGGGCTTGAGATTCTTCTTAGACCTGAGATCATCCTGGCACCTGCAGGAAAGAACCCTCGTCAAGCTATTTCTCTAGATCAATTAGAGTATTTTCAACAACAACTTCAATGCTATCCTTGTCCACTAAGGTATTCTCCACCCATTCCAATTGATTTTCATATTTTTCTATTTCAGGGATTCGGTGGTGAATGTAGGGAGCCATCTTGTCTTTTTGTCTTCTGTTGCAGATGAAGTCTAAGGGGTCATATCTCCACATGAAGCTCTATTTTAGATTAAGTCTCTAAATGATTTGCTCTGCTTCCTTTCTAGCTTCTCGGCTATTACACACATAGGGGCCTAGTTGATGTTTGATTCTGAGTTGGGCCTCCTTTTTGGCTTTGACAAAATGCACCTCATCTGAATTGATTATCTTCTTGTAGTACTCCAGAGAAAATAACCTCATTGGGAGGTATCCAGGTAGTTTATATGGGGCCAACTCACAGCCATAGATCCTAATTTCAGTGTGATTTTTGTACAAGTACCAATCTCCCACTTTGTGTTGTTTTGAAAGCTACAGGATCCTCCTGATATCCGAACTGATTCTTGGAGGAGGGCTTCCTAGTAGCATTTTCATAATGGAATGTACAAATAGGTCTATGAAGTCTGTATATGGATATGGAAAATCACACTTACGGATCAAAGGAGTCCGGGGTCCAGTAAATCACTGACCTAGGATGACCTTTTGTATCATGTTTTTGGAGAGTAAAGGAGAACTTGTCAGCTTGGTAATATAGAAAAAGGTGGTACAAAACTGAGGAATACTTGAATATTCTCTCATTACTCATTCTAAGAAATTGGTCATGCATCCTATTAGCTATGAACTTGGCATAATCATACATGATAGCAGGAAGTTGTCCTAGAGTGAAAATGGACATGAAGGCTAAGATGATTTCATCTATATACTCACTAGTGGTGTAACCTAAGACACTAGAAATCATTGCTATAATGTCCTGACCAAATGGGGAAAATATGGTGGCCACATATGGAGTAGGATCTTTTGGGATATGCTTTTCCTCCCTGATGAATGTTTGGAACATCTCAGCAATTTTTGTAGTGGTAAGCTTGGGGAATTGGTCTAATAGGTCTCCAATTGAATAGGGGTTAGATTTTTCCCTGGTTGAAGTTGCAACATTTCATTGATTGACTCGATAGTGATGGTGAAAAGTATGGTTTGGTCAGGGGACATCACTGCTCTTTGACTGAGGATGTAGTTTGCATGGCAATAACGGACAATTTCTGAAAAGATGTGCACCTCAGGGAATTGATACTTGGGCAAATTAGACTCCCAAAGACCAATTTTTTCAGCGTGGTTCAGGTATTGATCTCTATATCGGCAGTATAGTTTCAGAGGGGATTCAAGGACAGAGGTGTCCTTGATTTGGAAATCTTTATCAGCAAGGGGAAGGTGGTCCAAGTCCAAGTGAGGAGTGGGAATTGGTCTAACATCCATGGCAATTGGGGCAGCCATTCTCAGTTCTTATGGATTTGAGAATGGGGGAGGTAAATTTTTAGTCTTTTAGGGTAATGGTGGTTCAATTCCAGGTGGGTTTAAGTTATCAGAGTTTCTCTTTAATTTCAATTAAGAAAACTCAGCAATTGGCTCTGAAATTGATAGGGTTTTCAGTGAATTATGGTTAAAATACCTAGAATTTGAAGAACACTGAGTCTAAACTGGGTAACTGACAACTTTGAATAGTTGAAAAGGCTACAAGAAGGCTGGAAGGCGATCTGGGAGCTTTGTAGCATCTTTAGGGTGCAATTGTATGTGGGTTGACAACTTGGATGTTCACAGACGCATGCATGGAAGTTTACAGTTAAAAAAATGATAAAAACAATAATTTGGGGCTTTTTTGGCTTTAGACGCAAAAGTCAATTTGGCGAGTGCAGGTGAACAGTGGTCGTTTGTCGCGTAGCGGGGTGAACAGTGGTTGTTTTGGCATGTAGCGGGCTAGTGGTAAGTGGTTTTCTTTGCACAACTTTTGGGCACTTGGTGGTATTGGGGGGAGGCTACCCAATTTCATTCATCGAGCACCACATCGCCTCGGGGGCCTAGCGGAAAATAGTCCTTTTAGGGTGCGTAACGTTCAGATTTGGGGCCCTTCTGAAATCAACACGAGCCATCAAATGGGGAGGGGAGAGATCGTGTGGTGGTCAAGTGATGTGGGTCGGGGTAGAAAGCCTTAGTTTATATAGTTAAACTAGGTTGGGATTAATTAATATTGCGGGAGTTAATATATATACGGGAAACGGGTTTTTATTAGGGATTTAATAAATAAATTAGTAATTTAGTCACATAAATAGAAAAGGGGCACAATACCCAAATACATGACATCTCATGTTTTATTGCTTTCCGATAATCACATAAAGACTTAGGATATAGTGTTTTTATGGGTTTTTTATATGAAAATGAATTATGTGGGGGAACAAATACTTTTCCAAGGTAAAAGTGATTTAACCTTAGGAAACAATATTATTTAGGGAAAATGAATGAACTGAAGGAGGGGACCGACGAGTGGATGAATGCTTATGAGGGGATTGAGCTGAGGGTCCGATCCCTCAAAAAGTCAGAGAAATGCTCTAAGCCTCTTTGACTTAAGGTTTTTAAGTACTTTGATCTTTATTGTAGGGAATTAGTTAAGTAAAAGGTGAAATGAATGAGGGAAATTAATTAATTGACTTTGATATCCATCTGCATGTTTGAGTGCCCATTCATATTTGGAACTTTTTTTGATAAAAAAGATGATACAATTATGCAACCTTTTTTCTACTTATCCACCTACTCATCCTACCATTTTTACTTCTCTTTATTAGGGTGCATTTGAGCTAGCAAACCCTTACCAAACATTTTTCTTTTTCTTTACAATAGTAAACTAACTAAATCTAACCTTATTACTTCCAAGGGCTCAGTTTAAATAGTTGAGCTCCTTTTATTACTCTACCTATCTACTTATCTCCGAAGATTAAATAGTTTGGTCAGATTTTATTCTCTATCTATAGACATGAAATAGCCAAGTTTAGACATCTTGACTATCATGGATTGTGGCAAAGATTACAAACTGCACACAATCATTTATTATACGCAACAATAAATAGTAGTGACATTTTGGCTTGCTCACGTTCATGGTCTTTTCTTTCCTTGGGGTTCATATTTTTCATCTTTTTTGACCTTTTTATTCTTTTTTTGGTCCTTTGATTATTATTTTAAGACATACCCTCTTTACATTTTTTAATTTATACCCTCTTTACATTTTTTTTTATTTTTTTGAATATGGAAAACATTTGCAGAAAGAAAAGTATGTACATGATCAAATTTTATTTTCTATATATAGACATGAAATTTAAAACATGAAATAGCCAAGTTTAGACATTTTGACTATCATGGATTGTGGCAAAGATTACAAACTACATACAATCATTTATTATACACAACAGTAAATCGTAGTGGCATTTTGGCTTGCTCACTTTCATGGTATTTTCTTTCCTTGGGGTTCATATTTTTCAACTTTTTTGACCTTTTTATTCTTTTTTTGGTCCTTTGATTATTCTTTTAGGACACACCCTCTTTACATTCTTTATTTTTTTATTTGATATGGAAAACATTTGTAGAAATAAAGGAATGTACATATTACACGTTTAATCTCAGCGATTCAAAAATTATGACTCCTATTGGTATCATTAATCAAAGGATGATTCTCATGTATCAAGAAGCCAAGTTGTTGTTAAATACATATAGAATACCAAGGAGATGTAATATACAATTGATATTATGTTGTTATTATAGAACAATATGACATTTATCTTCAAGTTGCTCAATTGCAAGTATTGGTGAAGGTGAGAATTGCTCATCTAGTTGTAGTGAAGAAGGAACTACCTTAATAGTAGTAGCATATCTAGACATTGGTCAAGAAATCAATGGGTGCACCTTTGGTAGAGAAGAAGATAGGACATTTCATGTGTCAGTGGAAGAATCCCTAGAGTCGAGAATAAAATATTGAATATATTGAGAGTGAAATAGACTCTAGTGATGAATCTAGTAGATCCTCAACTGAGTTGGAAGATTTTGAAGAAAATATTTATTTGAAAAAGAAGTTTATAAGAACCCTTGAGGAGATAAAGAATCTCAAAGCCATCAATATGGCGTTGGAATTGGAGAATAGAACATTAAAGGAGCAATTGACTAGGTTTCATAATTCTAAAGTTTTGGAAGAGATTCGTACCAACCCTAGTCCCTCTTAGGTCAAGATAATATTGGAAGGTGAAAGTGAATCAACAACAAAATTAAAGGGACCCATCAATTTTGTTAAAGAAAGCCTTGATAACACTGCAGCGGTAGAGAATTTAACGCAACACCAAGGAGACAAACTTACTTCCAAAACTAAATACAAAGGTATGCAAACCCTCATATGTTTTTATTGTGGTAGTAGGGCACTTTGCCTCTAAGTATCCAGAGTGGAAAAATAAGTTGCGACAACATAGGTGGAACACCTTATTTTAACAACAGCCACGAATTGCTCAGATTAGCTCAAACAACCATGCACAAAGAGCCATTTTCCCTCAAATGAAAAATTATCAGTGGCCCAAAAAAAACAAAGAGAGCAAGTATCAGTCCAAGCAATTGGGTGAGAAAAAACTTCGATAAGAATAATTCCTTTTCCACCTTCTTGGTTAATGTTGAATTCTACATCTATAAGAACTTTTCAACCATGCACAAAGAGCCTTTTTCCCTCAAATAACACCAGGAGAGTGGGTATCAGTCCAAGCAATTGGGTGAGAAAAAACTTCAATAAGAATAATTCCTTTTCCACCTTCTTGGTTAATGTTGAATGCTACATCTGTAAGAAATTTTGGCACAAAGAAGCTATGTGAAAATTTGGAAAGAATACACCTCCTTTTCAGAACAAGTCAAACAAAAGTATGTATCATGTTGGGAGTGAGCAACGATAACTGCACAAAAGTTATTACAGAAACAATAGAAGAGGCATTCAAATGGTGCATGGAGGAAACAAAAACCAATGGTTGGCTTTAAAGACAATCAACATAAGATTAGCATATCAGGGTCTAAAATTCTTGTGGTTGATCTCTCTTATGAAACTTGCAATAGAAAAAGTCCTCGATCAAATAGAAGAAGTGGCACTCAAAGTTATATGCAATGTAGTACAACCAAAAAGTAGGCACAGATGGTGAGAAGGAATAAAAATAGGTAATATGCATATTGTCTTTAATGAGTGCTAACAAGAGGAATCATCAATGGTTTGTATGCTCAATTTATGGCAATAAGTCACTCAGTCAGGAAAGAGTACCAAAGTACCAGACCAACGCAAGCAATCAACTCGTGCTGTTAGCCAAGTAAAAACTTAGCATACCGAAGTGTGGAAGAAAAGGGAGATAATCTACTCAGGGGGAGTATATCCCTTGTTCCTATTCATTGAAAATAAGAAGTTAGATTTAAGAGAAGCCATAAAGGATAGATGCAAGGATCAAAAAGAACATGCCAAGTAATGCATCTGAAGGATAAGGGAAGTAATCCTTTTTTGTTTTTCTTTAGTTTATAAAGTTGATAAGCCTAGTGTTGTTGAGTATTGTGGTTGATTATAAATGATTTAAGTAGTATGTTTTTGGTTGATTTAATGTTGTTGCCAAATCAGATTGGAAAATTGAGTATAGAAAGTGATGACAAAACATGGATGATGTAATGTTTACTACCAAAAGTTTCCTTGTCTTGTGCAAGTATGCTTACAGCTTCCTAGTGCTAAGGAGGGAACATAACCTTAGGGAGAGTATACTCAAACTAAGATTTGAGTATCAATATATTTTATTAACAATTGGTATCAATTTTTTGTTGCTTAAGGACAAACATGGAAGATAGAGGGTGGTGTTGTTGCTGCCTATTAATGGTGTTTGAGTGATCAAGGTTTAAGATGAAGAGATGATGAATTGTATGTCTAATATGATGCTTGTAGACTATTCCAATTAGTAATTGGTATCAAACGTCATATTTGTGGAGAGAACGAATATTGGAGAA
>APFE030356576.1:0-10634 GCA_000404065.3 Pinus taeda | reverse complement strand
AGGGATGTTCATCCCATTAAACAGATAGAATTCCATAAGCAAACTTGAGAGATGATCTACTCCACCATGACAGGGAAGGCCATGGCTGCACATAAGCTCCAGAATTCATTAGATAACATTACAACCCAGTATAAATTGGAAAAGGCCTCCTCACAAGCAAAGGAAAATATGATCAAGTCATTGGAGGACTTATTAATTAAGCTGGGACATGATCCCAATGACATCAAAGCTACTGAGAAGTTAATTAAGAAAAATAATGAGGACATTACAACTCTTAAAAAATAATCAAAGCTTCCTCATTCAAAGCACCCACAGACAAAAGAGGTCCTGGAGAGCCAAACACATTAGGAGGAGATGATGGACTTGGTTTTACAATTAAATGATCAGCTGAAGGAAATGGAAAAAAGAGTTAGATAGCTTGATACAGGTAAAACAAGCTAATATAGAGACTTCCCCTACCATTGTTATCCCAACAGTTACTATTGCAGTACCTTCCACTTTGGGAGCATCATTATCTCCTATAGCTCCAATGGCTATATCACTGCTAGCTTCTACAACATATACATCAACAACAGGGTCAACAAGTGATGAGGCAAGCAAGTTGGTCAAGGAAATGGAATACATGTCCATTTAGACCACTAAAATGAACAAGCTAAAGGAAAAGGTGACAATTCTAGAGACTGACTACAAGCTTGCCTAGATTATGCACAAGGAAGAAGTGCAGAAAGCCACCGGGATGAATGAAAGAATAAAAAACTTGGAGAAGGAATTAACTTTGAAGGAACCCCTTGGACAGGTTAAGGAACAACTGTGGGCCAATATCATTGACTTTGCCAATGATATTTGACCATCCATCCAAGTAATTTTTGAGAAGATTGACTTAATAAAACAGGCTATAGAAGCCATACAGAGAGTAAAAGCAGAACTAGAAGACATGCCAGAGGAAGCTGCAAGGATCATTAACTTCCTCGACTCAAAAAATAAGTATGAATTGCAGGAATTAGAGATACCTGACAAGACAGGTACAATGCTAGAAGTGAAAAGGGTCCTCACCAAGAGGAATTTAATGTCGAACCTTGAAGATAAGTGCCAAACCATGCAACTGGCTTTAGACAGATTCATGGTTAAGTTTGAAGTTTTGAGGCAAAAGGGCCTGCCCAATCCCTTGGTAATAAACAACAAGTTAATGAAACAGGAGGACTACAACAGAAAAATCAGAGAAGTGGCCAGAGATCAAGTGAACACTTCATCTATGAAAGGAATGCCAACTGGCAAGGTCCTATACCAAACTTTTGAGAACTTGTTTTACCTCCAACATGAGGTAAATCACCTTTTTGTGAATAAGCTTACTTTTACCAAGTACACGGAGGTAGATGAAATTTACAGGAAGATGATAAATATCCAATTACCAGATTCTAACATAGGAGAAATTAAATGATTTACTGTAGAAATACACAGTCATAATATAAAATCTATAGTAATATTGGAAAGCACAATGAAAGGATAAATGATAGGCCACCTAGATGAAAGTGTATCAGATGAAAATGTATCATTTGAAAGATTAGAGTTAATAGAACATCCATCGTGAAGACCAAACAACAAAGAAGAGATTAAAAGGCAAAATATCAAAGATTAAATACAACACAACCTAATAAACAGGGACAACAAACAACAGTTCAATAATTGTCTCTATCTTCTTGCATAAATACTTCATAACTGTCTCTATCTCTATCTGTTTGGGATATTTTGTAAATTATTTTTTGTATAAACACTTCATAACTTTGAAGTATTTAGGGTGGATTTCTATACATTTGTAAAGTTATTTTGATCATAAACCTAAGGGTTACTGTACCAATTTTTCAAGTCATCAAATTGGACCAAGTAATAAAGAGATTGCAATATAGGATTCATGTGTTGAGATATTACAGTGAAGTATTTTCTTTGTCAAATTTGTTATTTTCTTATGTTTTTCACAAAATTAAATGTTATCTAAAGTTGAATGAATTAACTGGAAGTTTATCTCAAAATTGTTTAAGTATAGTCTGTTTTGAACAGTTGATCATTTACATGTTTCTTCTGATATCCGGATCTAATAATCCTTAATTTCTCTCCCATCCTGGTTGATCTCTTTCACTTTCTTCATAATCTGGCCTAGGGAAACTTAATTTCTCTTTGGATCCGATTGAAAACCACTTCACCATCTAACTTTGAGATACGAAGTAACTCTATTATCTTGCCTTGTAGACACTATTTTTAGAACTTGATCCAATCTCGTTTGCCTGACATTTGACCCCATAGCCCAATGGTAAAAGACACTCCTCTTTTCATCTAAGTAAGTTATCCCACCACCAAATCCAAATCAAAACCCAAGTATAATCATAACTAGCCTAAAATCAAATAACTAAACGAAGTTAAATAAAAAAGAGAGAGCCCTCTCTGAGAATTAGGAAGGCTAGATCCTAATCTCTAAATTTGGTTTGTGGTTACCTCTAATCATTTCTTTTGTCAAACAACTCTAGAAAAATATTGGAGTGGTAACAGTAGCAATGAAAATACTGTCGAAAATGACATCTACAACAACATTGGTTAGTCTATTCTTCTAGTCAAGGGCATGCCTAACTTTTGAAAAGTATCAAGCAGGTCAGGATCCACCTCATCTAGGCTTCTCTTCTTCTTCTACTCTCTCTGTTTAGGCTCAAAACAATACCAAAGTTCTTCAAAATTGATGGGTGGGTAAAAGTTATTAGACCATTGAGTTCTTCCATGTTTAATCATTATCTGTAAGAAATGAATCTAAATTGCAAAATTATTTCAGGTTCCTTCTTTTTAGATGAAATTAACCTAAGCTTTGGAGAGTTGTAAGTTTTAATGGATCTAAGTATATTCTACTTAAAATATATTAACATGGTTTAAAACTGTAGGCATTGAGATCAGAATCTAAAGGTGAAACATAAAAGATTTTATGTTCATGATTACAAGAAATTTTAATTTCATGTAACAAAGTTTGTGGAAGGTCTAGCATTTGCATCCTACCATGAAATTTTCTTGCATCACTTGAGCATTTTTAATTTGGGCATGGTAGAGTCCATTACACAAACAATAAACCACTAAAAAAAAAGTGAAAAGAAAAAATAAAATTTCATGCATTCTGACCCTAGAAAAGCTAGGGAGGAGCGAACTGATCTGTACAATAAGGATATGCAAAATTCTTACTTGTCCATTGCCTTTTGATGAATTGTTGGCTGCAGTCAAGATCTGCATTATCATAATCATTAATCCCTTTGTACAATAAGGACATGAAAAATGTTTACTTGTGCATTGTCTCTCATAATCATTAAACTCTTTGTACAATAAGCACATGCAAAATGCTTACTTGTGCATTGTCTTTTGATGAATTGTTGGCCGCAATCAAGATCTTCATTATCATAATCATTAAACTCTAAACTCTAGATAAAATTTATGATTTGATCATATAAACCCTCAAAATTATTTACCCATAAGAACAAAAATTCTCTTTAGTAAAAAGGAAGAACAGAGTCCAAATTCATACCCATGCACAAATCACCAAAATATCATAATCATTAAACTCCCAACTCCAAATAAAATTTATGCTCATCATATAAACCCTCGAAATTATTCACCCATAAGAACAAAATCCTCTTAGTAAAAAGGAAGAACAAAGTCCAAATTCATACCCATGTACAAATTACCAAAATACAAATTACCAAAATATCATAATCACTAAACTCCCAACTCCAAATAAAATTTATGCTCTGATCATATAAATCCTCGAAATTATTTACCCATAAGAACAAAATCCTCTTTAGTAAAAAGGAAGAACGGAGTCCAAATTCATACCCATGTACAAATTACCAAAATATCCATGCCCAATGACCTTGCCCTTATCATTATCATAATCATTAAACCGTCAATTCTAGATAAAATTTATTCTTTGAGCATATAAACCCTTGAAATTATTTACCCATAAGAAAAAAAATCCTCTTTAATAAAAAGGAAGAACAGAGTCCAAATTCATACCCATGTACAAATTACCAAAATATCCACGCCCAATGACCTTGCCCTTATCATAATCATTAAACCCTCAACTCTAGATAAAATTTATGCTTTGATCATATAAACCCTCGAAATTATTTATCCATACAAACAAAAATCCTCTTTAATAAAAAGGAAGAATAGAGTCCAAATTCATACCCATATACAAATTACCAAAATATCCACGCTCAATGACCTTGCCCTTCTCCATGTAATCGTTGATTCTCTCCTAAGGTGTTTCCCATGCAAACTCCATCTAGGTTTGGAATCCAATGAAATCCATAGATCACATTAATGGTCTTCCTTCTTCTGGAATTTCCACGCGGATATATACAAGGCAGAGAAAAATACAGTGCTAAAATGTGATGTTGTAATATGTGAATATTTTATTTGGACCCAACCCTAAACTGGAAATGAAAAAGAAAAGAAATATTTATAATAGAAAGGATAAAAGAAATATTTATATAGGATTATTAAAAGAAATTTTATTATATAAAATAAAATATATAATTGCATTTGGGTTAAATGATTTATTTAATAAGAATGTTTTTTTAGTAGACGCTAATTAAAATAGAAGAAGAAGTTAAAAAAATGATTTTGGATGAGTGAAACATTTAAAGACCTTAATTAATAATAAAAGTTTAGATTAGTAAAAATAATAAAATTTAATTTGTTATATTTTGATTTTTGTTATATTTTGATTTTGTTAATTATTAACTTGTGACTAGACTTTGTTACAATACCATGGGCCAATACCATGGTTGATCAATACTACAACTCCAAAAACATAACTTATTTCACAACCAAAATATTTTACAACAATATGACAAGATTCTTAACCATGGATATTCACCCCCGCATTAAGGTAGATATTATTAACTTTTAAAAAATAGTCTTTGTTACAATACCATGGATTATCAATACCACATGCCCAAAAAACATAACTTATTCTAGAATCAAATATTTTATAACAATCTAACAAGAATGTTAACCATGGATATTCACCCTCACTTTACCATGGATATTAACTTGTAAATCCACTTTGTCACAATACCATGGGCCAATACCATGGCTTATCAATGCCACATGTAAAAAAACCATAGCTTATTTCATAGTAAAAATATTCATTTTAATTTAATTTTAAAATATTTTTAATTGAATTAAAAAGAAAATGTTACAATTTTGATATACTAAACCCTCTTATCCTCACGCACTACTAAAAATATTCCCATAGAAATTAAATTTAGTTTAATAAAAAACAGCTTAGGTGGATCTATACAATTCTTATATATATTATATATAATTATATATACTATATATATATATAATATATTATATATTATAAATATATATATATATCTTTATATATATTATACATATATATATATACTCTATATATATATATATATATATATATATATATATAAGGAATCGACATAGATCCATCTTATAAGATCCTCTCCTCACGATTACTAAAAATATTCCCATAGAAATTAAATTCAGGTTTAATAAAATTAAGCTAAGATGGATCTATGCCGGTTCTTTATATATCGAAATAGATCCATCTTGGCTAAGGATCCAAGGGATGAGAGCAAGAAAATTGAATAATTATAATAGATTAAATATAGAATCACAAGTTTGATAGCTAGTTTTTGCACAATCAAAGGGTCCCAGGGGTTTTTCAGGGTGCTGAATCCAATCAAAGGGTCCCAAGGGTTTTTCAGGGTGCTGAATCCAAATATGCAGTTAAAAAACCATTTTAACTGTTAAAAATCAAGATTTAACCTCAATTTCTTCCGCAAGATTCCATCACCGGAATATCCAAAAAGTCGCATTATAGACAACTCCTATAGACAGTTGTCTAACTCCTATAGACAGTTGTCTATAATGATACTTTTTGAAAGCCTTTCTGGCGGGTTTTTCCGGTCAAATCCGGCAGCAATTTATTGGAATCACAAGTTTGATAGCTAGTTTCTGCACAATCAAAGGGTCCCAGGGGTTTTTCAGTGCTGAATCCAAATATGGAGTTAAAAAACCATTTTAAATGCTAAAAATCAAGATTTAACCTCAATTTCTTCCGACGGATTCCGTCACCGGAATCTCCAAAAAGCCCCATTATAGACAACTCCTAAATATAGTGCATGATTTTCTAAAAGTTTTTCATTATTTTATTTTCTTTCACATGACTGATCCAAAATATAGGTTTAATATTTTACAACCAATACCATGGGCTAGTACCATGGTTTATCAATACTACAAGTCCAAAAACCATAACTTATTTCACAACTAAAATATTTTACAACAATATGACAAGATTCTTAATCGTGGATATTCACCGCCACATTATGGTAGATATTATTAACGTGTAAAAAATAGCCTTTGTTACAATGTGGGTCAATACCATGGATTATTAGTACCACATGACCAAAAAACATAAATTATTTCACAATCAAAATATTTTATAACAATACCACATGCCCAAAAAAACATAAATTATTTCACAATAAAACATTTTATAACATTATGACAAGCTTGTTAATCATGGATATTCACCCTCATTTTATCATGGATATTAACTTGTAAATCTGCTTTGTTCCAATACCATGGGCCAATACCATGGCTTATCAATACCACATGCCAAAAAACCATAACTTATTTCATGGTAAAAATATTTTATTCTAATTTAATTTTACAACATTTTATGGGCAAATACCATGACTCATCAATACCACATGCCAAAAAACCATAACTTATTTCATGGTAAAAATATTTTATTTTAATTTAATTTTACAACATTTTTTTAATTGAATCTAAAGGGGAAAATGTTACAATCTAAACTCTCTATCCTCAGGACTACTAAAAATATTCCCATAGAAATTAAAATAAGGTTTTAATAAAGTTAAGCTAAGATGGATCTATGCCGGTTGTTTATATATATATATATATATAATGGACTGGCATAGATCCATCATAGCTAAGGATCGAAGGGATGAGAGCAAGAAAATTGACCAATTATAATAGATTAAATATAGTGCATGATTTTTTAATGTTTTTCATTATTTTATTTTCTTTGACGTGATTGATCCAAAAAATAGGTTTAATATTTTACAACCAATTAAGCTTTTCTAATTTATATAAATTTGTAAACACAATACAATGTGATTAAATTTAGGAGGAGGGTTGGGGAGGGGGTGGAGAGAGGGAGCAAGATGGTGAAAAAGTTGGAGGATAGAGGGAGAGAAAGAGAGAGTGATGGGGGGGAGAGAGAGTGAGGTGGGAGAGAGGGAGTGAGAGGAAGGAAGAGAGAGGAGAGAGAGAGATATATATATATATATAGAGGTGGAGAGAGAGGAGTGAGAAGAGAGAGATGGAAAGAGAGTGAGGGAGAGAGGAGAGGAGGGAAGAGAAAGAAAAGGAGAGGATAGAGATAGGGAGAGAAGGGGAAGGGAGAGAGATGGAGAAGGACAGGGAGGGAGGGAGATAGTGATAGAGTTGGACAAAAGAGAGAGAGAAAGAGAGGGAGAGTGATTTGGGGGGGAGAGATAGAGGGAGGTGGGAGATAAGGGATAGAGAGGAAGGAATATAGAGATGAGGAGAGAGAGATGGAATTGGAGGGGTTAGGAGGGGGAGCAGACAAGAAAAACATAGAGGGGGAAAGGTGGAGAGAGAGAGGGGGTGACAAGGGAGTCATGGAGAGAGAATGAGGGAGAGAGGAGAGTGGGAGGGAATAGACAGAAGGATATAGATAGAGAGGGAGAGAAAGGGAAGAGAGGTATAGACAAAGAAGGGGAAGAGAGGGAGAGAGAGTGTGTGTATGTTTGAGGGGTGAGATAGAGAGAGGGAATAACAAAGAGACACAAATACAAATATAGATATTATATAGTATTATATAACCAACCTAGATCCATATTAACCCTATAACTACCAAGTGCCAAGAGGTATCCAATCTCTCAAGGTGAAAACATTTCCTCAAGTTTTGCACTAGAAAAAAAATTTGCACCTCGACAGATTGGACCCCTCTCAATGCTTGATAGATCCGAGGTTAAGATGGATTTAGGTTAGTTAATATGAAGTTAAAGTAGTTTTTATTTGAATCTATTCAACTTTGCAAAGTTGGCTCACCTATACACCATGTGAGGATGAATAAGTGTTTAAGGAAGGATAACGTTTCAATCAATCTTTAACAACCTTTCAATCCCCTATCACTTGTAAGTTTAGATTGTTTGACACAATTAAGATGACTAACATAAACAATTGATTCATATTATTGTAGTACTTGTTAGGTAGTTGTATTTTTGTTCTTAGACTAAATTAGTCATTCATGTTAGTCATTTTTAGTTGTATTACTTATTAGCTAGTCACATATTTTAACCCGTGGCTAAATTAGTGATTTATGTTAGTCATTTTTAGTTCAGTCACTTAAGATTGCTCATTTTTGGTAGTATTTCACTTGGAAAAGTTGTGGTGACTAACTATTTTAGTCACCTAGTCACTAATTGCTCATCTTCTACTAGTGTTGGCATAATCATTTCTTGTTTGGACGCTTGCATCTAACACATATGGTGGTTGAAATGTGATTGAGGGCCTTGCATAACATTGCTCAAACATTTGATTTACCCTTAGCACATTTATGATGAGGGATATCCATCAACTAAGAGTTTCCTTAAGTATTGTTTGTTAATTAATTCTCCTTGACATAGTGAATTAGTTGTTGGTCATGTTTGCATGTGTTCATAGGGTTTCACTTGGATTATTGTTTCATGATTTTGATTGATGAAATTTGAAGTAGTATACCCACCCTTTGTTGCATAATTGATGTCCCTTTGGTGGATGTCTTGATGACATGGAAAAGTGGTTATGGTTTGTTAGAAGAATGGCAATGTATATTTATAGTTTGAATATGATGTGGCATGTTGTGAGTAGTTATTTTATTGATAGAGGAAATCACTCCCGTTATTTGGCATCTTCTAATTCATCTGGAGGCATTTAGACCTTGCTTGGGTGGTCTTTTACATTGACACCCATTGTTTTGGTCACATGGTATGTTATTTTCACATTGTATCATATAGTTTCTCTTGGTTTGGGAAGCTTCTTTATTACTATATTGGAGAGTGTCCTAGCCTCATTAAACAATATCTTAGGGTGAACTATTTATCTTATCCCTTGGAGGAGAGGTGTTGGTACATGTGCATTTAACCACTTTGGCACATTGAATGAGGACACCCCACTTCTTTGAGGAGGTTATAACAACTTTATGGACAATTGTGGCACATGTTTTTATGGGATTACTATTTATGGCCAATTTGGTTGATCCTGGGAGACAATTCCCTAACATCTTTATACTATTTCCATTTGGTGGAGTTACGTTGTTTGTCCACAAGATTCTAATTACCTTGGCATATTATTTGAAGTCATGAATTAGAGTCTTTGAAGTCATGGGTAAAATGTAAATGACAGGTGATAAGATACTTGATTGGATTATTTGATGACAAGTATCCGACCAACACTATAGTGTGGTCCATATTAGGGTGTTGACCCTAGTGTAAGGAGGGGTGGAGGTATTTCCCACTGTGTAACCTCCAAACCTAGAATCATGGGAGGGCAGTAATGGACAGGCTCCCCTAGACGTGTGATGATGATTTCTAGTTGGTGTTGACCATAGTTGTAAGGAGGGGAGGAGGTATTTCCCACTGTGTAACCTATAAACCTGGAATCGTGGGTGGGTAGTGATGGACATGCTCTCCTAGACGTGTGATGACGATTGCCAGTTTACTGCTGGGAAAGTTAGGTCGATATAGTTGACGCTTCTGCCATATTGGTTTTTTTATGAAACCAGCTCAAGAAAAAGATAGAAAAGATAGGTCAATGCCTTAAAATTCATCCTCTTCGAGGGGGAAACCTCCTTTACATTACATAAATGAACAATTTTTTGATGATTCAAATGACAAAACCTCCTTTCTATATATAGGAGTCTAAGGAGTCACAATATAACCCAGCCGACCTAAAAATAATAATATAAAGCCACAAAAATAACAATAGAGGGATTCAATGGGGCACAAAAATAACAATATGGGGACAATAAGGGCACACCAATATTAATAAGGGGTACAACTACAATATTAATGGGGTAATCACTAGTATTATAGGGACCCAACATCTCCCTCTCCTTCAAAAAAGTGTTGTCCTAAACGCTTGAGTAGTTTTGGATGCTTCTGTATAAAATTCTCATCCTCCCATGTGGAATCTTCAGCAGATAGGTTCTTCCACTTGATAAGATACTCTAAAATTAATCGATTTTGTAGTTGTCGAGTTCTTGTTTCTGTGACTGCTTCTAGTTCCAATATAATTTTTCTTTCCTCGTCAAGTTCTGGCAATATTGTTTGAACTGGGAGCTTATCACCTATAACCTTCTTCAAACATGAAACATGGAAAATTGGGTGCAATCAAGAAGCTGTAGGAAGCTCCAATTTGTATGCCATAGTACCAATCTTTTGCAACACCTTGTACGGACCATAATACTTTGGTGATAATTTATTATCCTTCTTAGCTTGCTTGAGGGACATTTGCTTATATGGTTGTAG
>APFE030356561.1:23768-49215 GCA_000404065.3 Pinus taeda | reverse complement strand
GAAATGTATACGCGACTTGACTGAACAAAACTAGTGTATATACACGACTGTTGTAAAAGAAACTAGCGTATGCTCAATAAACTTGTAAAACAACTAATTCTTTATCTGTTAAACTTGAATCAAAATGTAAGAGATTTATCAGGCATTTTGATAAGCAGTAAACATGTGTAGTAAGAAAAGAATAAGGTATCACAATATTGATGGCAAAAAATGTTGGCCTCAACATTGGGGGACAACCACTCGGTCTGGACCTTAAAGCAGTTCCTTTTCCGTTTGGAGTAGTGGCTCCGACTGGTTCAAGTAGGTCCAGTTACCTTTTCCCAATTGCTATTGGTTTAAGATGTATATTTAAATACCAATAACAAGGGATATCAGATCAATTCTTCTTGCTGATCGAGCAAGAGAATGACCCTTAAGTTGATTTGGGTTCAGCCAAGCCACAACTAAAGTTTTGCCTCTTTGAGAGGAGTACTTAAAAGAATGTAGAACTTAATATAAATGCAAACTTAATCTATAGTGCAAGCAAAATGAACTAATTCTAATCCTATCTCAATTAGGCAGATATAGATCTAACCCAATTAAGAGCAAGATAATTAAATAATTGAGATTTAAATATGCCTAGCTTTTAATGAATGTCAAGTTAACAAAGTAGTTCAATTAACTAACATTATTAATATCGAAACACACCCTATTGAGACCTTTTAACTAAATAGTCAATCAACAACACTTAGGAAATAGCTCACAAAAATGATATTGATTGTTAAATCAGTAAATCCAATAATTAAACAATAATATGCGGAAATAGTTCATAACACATCAATATTTAATAAATTAGTTTTATAAGACAGATTTCTGAGTAAATTGTTACTCAGAAATAAGAATTTAATCCATAAGAGTAGAGATAAATAATAACAACATTGAGACAAATTACCCATATCGATAATATTGCACAAACATGAATAAAATGACACATTCCTATTATCATAAAATGAAACTAGTATTTAAAATAATAGTATTAGAAGTACCAATTTATTGAATCCATTTTTCTGGCTCCGTCCTTCAATAGCCTTTTACATTGCTTGAACTTTTTCTTTCAAAACAAGAGCTGCAATAGTGCAAACTTTGCCCATCATACGTAATTCAGGATGCAAAAACAAAATCCTCAATAATCCCCAGATTTGAGATTTTCACTCCTTTCATCTACAACTCCCAATTCCTATTATAGTAGTGCTTTTAGAAGTCCAGAATTGCAGAGGAAAGCAGCTCTAATTACATTTTGCAATCCTTTATTTATAATATTTCCAAAGGTATTTTTGAGAAGAAAGTTTGTTGAAGAATAAATCTGCCCAATCAATTTTTATTTGCTTAAAATTCCAATTTTTAATTAATAGAACATTCTCATTGATTGAGATCTTTTTCTCCGCATATCTTCTATTGTTTTCCTGCAAAAAGAAATCAAAATAAATTAGGATGCAACAATAAAATCAAGATACCATTTCTAGCATTAAAATAAATCCAATCAAATGCAATTAATTAATTGAAAAAGAAATTTGAGCTTTCTGTTGATGCATATGATGATTTTAATTGTCCACAGATATTATTGACAAATGAATCTGCACTTAGAAGAGGCTTAGACAAATGAAAATGAAGAAAATAAAACTTAGAAAATTGATTTTGTTTAAAACATCAGAGCTTGATCTTATGCCTAATTTTAGACCCAATAAATGATCAAATCTGTTAATGAAACCTCCTTAGAAATGTTCTACTTGATTTTATCTTTCTAATGAGCCATCCTGGGGCTCATTTGATCACGTAAGACTCAATCTATGAGCCTCCAAAGTTGATGAGTCAAATTTAGCATAATTCTGAAAATTCCATTGTTAAACTAAAAAAATCAGAATTTTTAAATAAATTATAATCCTAAATTAAATTTTAATTATCTAATAATTAATTTTTATCTAACTATAAAACAAATTAAATATTTATAAACTAATTATAATATAATATTAATCTAATTAATAATTAACTTTAATATAATTAAATTATATATATGTAAATATATAATTATTTAATTAAATTAAATTAATTATATATTCAGATATTAATTAATTTTAATTATATTAAAATTAATTTAATAAACTACTAAATTATTAATATTCATTAGTTATATTAACTTTTAAACATTGTACATATCATTTCAAAATGAATGAAAATAAAACCAAAGCTCAAATTTCCATCGCATCGTCCTCATCACATTAGCGTCATCGCATATTTCTTTTTTGTTTAAATGTTCGTTTAAGAATTATGTCGGAAATATTTTGCGAGAAATGTTTTTTCTTATAAGTTTTTTGCGATATGGGTCTCGGGGCTATTAAATTAATGAAAATGAGTGGGGCCCGCGTGAATTATTATTCTTACAAATTGAGCTATAGCTATTTTGCATTTTTGAGAATCTGGTCTTAGCATTTTGTGTTAGAATAATAAATTGGAGTAAATTACGAAGATCTCGAAACATGATTTCATCTGTTGTATGATTTAGCCGGGCTATTTTGTAGGATCTTTGATGAAAAACGAAAAATTAATAAAAATTAACTAAAAGCCAATATTTACAATGAATGACTATTAATCTTAATTAGCTACAAAAATTGAGATATTACACAGTTATTTACATTTTTAGTCTATGCGAGAAAACGATCAAACTTCAAATGAGTTCCATTTACAACCTGGTTGACCAAATGAGTTGAAACAAGTATCGATGGAAAGCTTGTGAAAAGTCGGAATCAATGAAGGAATCAAAATGAAATCTGCAAAAAAAAAAAAAAAAAAAAAAAAAAAAAAAAAAAAAAACGTAAGATAATTAACTTAATAAAAATTCTAAAAGGTGGTTTAGCCAAAATTTTAATAGAAAGGGTCCCCATTATTTTAAGTAAACAAGTTAAAAATGGGGGGGTTGTGTTTTACCACAACAATGGCGACACGAGAGAAGAACCAATTATCTCTGTTTTATATGAATGAGATTCTCCTAAAATTAAAGTAAAAATAATTAAAGAAGAAAAAATTAATTTTGAAATGTTTGACTAAGTTCATTAGTCTGAATAAAAACAAGAATCATCTAACTGTAATTTTTCTTAAAATTCCTCATAAATCAAAATATTTCATAACTCTATATCAGCCCTTATTTAGTTGTAAAGGTAAAGCAAGGGGCATTTTACAGCTTAGTTTTTAAAATATACTCATTTGTCACGGGTAGAGCCACTGCTACCAGCAAACATCTATAGTCTCGACAAGGTTACCTTCTAATCATCAACAATTCATAATTCCATCCATTTAAGAATTATTGATCTAAAGATAAATCCATTTTCATATGTCTATTTTCCTTTTAGTTCTTAAAAGCCATTGTCCTGATTTGGTAGCCAGAAAGTTAGCAATGCCATTCACTAGTTATAATTGGATAGAAAAAATTGGCTCGTGATGACACCCCTTATCTCATAATTGTTTCCAATCATAAACCATTACCCTGGTTTGTTTAGCAATGTTGGTAATGTCAGCTTATTTTCCCCTATGATCATGGTAAGTAGGCTCATGACGAGACCTCTTATCTTTTAAGTTTAAATATATTTTTGGATTACACTCTAGAGAAACAAGAATTTTTTAGATGGAGAGAATTATTGACTCCTTAAGAGTTAAGAATGACAATTTCAGAGTTAATGTTTCTTAACTGTAAGGTGTCTTTACTTGGTTAAAAATAACTTTTCTTGAATGATAATAGAACTTTGAAAGATCTTAATAAAATATTGAAATCTCAAAATATTTACAATTTGGATGGAAAAAGAAATTTTCAAATTTTATGATACTTTATCAACTTCTTTTATCTTGTAATCTCTTCCCTAAGTATGTCTACCTTTATAATAAGAAAAATAAACTTTATTAAGAGATTTAAGAAAAAACCAATAGTAGACTATTAACAACTTTCCCTGTGTATGTCAACCATTTGTCAGGTAACAAAAAGGTCTTTTGTATAAATCATGGCTGAGTCACCAAAATCAAAACTGAAAACAAAAGAAAAAAAATCTTAAAGCTAAAATGAGAAAGGAAATCAACAAAGAAAAATGAAAATGTAGTTTAAAAGTGAAAGGAAAATCCTAGTTTTAAAAGATAAACTCTAACAAGACTGTTTATACCAATGTCTCAACAAAACGAAGTAAAATAAAATAATCATGTAACCATTCCTTTTTATGTCAAGATTTAGATAAATTTTACCTTACAGGGTTATAAACGTTTTAGGCTTCAGATAGCAATGATGATAAAAATTCAACCGCAATGAAAATTTCTATTTGTTGTCTAATGTTTTGTTTCAAAGTAGAATAGTTTCTAAGAAAATAAATATTTAATGAAACAAACTAAAGTTTCAGAGACTTCCTAGTGTAGTTGTTTCGACAAAGATTATCACTACTTCCTCAAAGCAAACCAGGAAAATAGTATAGGACTTCAAAATATGTTCTGGCGGAGGATTGAAAACTTTTATGAAGAGCTGCAAAATAGATTTATATATCAACAGAAATTAAAAAATAAAACTGAAACTAAAGTAACGAAATGAAAATTAATGAAAGTAGGTACATGAATCTTACCATTGGACAATTTCATTTAATCTTACCTGAGATGTATCATTTTTTCCAATACTAGCTGACTTCTTCTTTTAGTTAACATTAAAAACATGAAGAAGTCAAACTAACCAAAATCTTATAACCCAAAATCATTATTTATTTTGTTTAAACTAAAGCAAGTAGTAAAATATACAAAAAGGGAATGCTTTGTGTTCAAGGGAATCAAAATTAAAACAAATCCATCAGAAATGAGAATGAGAATATACAGTGATGAATGTTCTCAAAATATTATAAATTTCATATAAACTCTATGATAATTATAAATTGTCCATAATTAAGACCAAATCCAAGATAATGAAATTTAAATGTGAAGATAAAGAGGTCTTGAATTTCATATTAATTATGGAATTATATATTTAACACTGAAATATATGAGAAATCGAAATGATTAAAATATGCTGCAAATTTGTTATCAATTGCTTTAGTACCATAGTGGTTATCCAAGATTGCTTTAAAATATTTCATACAGCACAACGCCTTATTGGATAATTCACATTGCAAGTTTCTTTACCGTGCTTAAAGTTCAATATGCAGAATTTTACCTTTGCTGATATGCCATATATTGATTAAATGTTAATGGCATAGAGGCATGCATTGGATTCTATCGCATCGGAAAATATTTAGATAAGGCTTAATTTTAATTTTGCGATGCAATATATTTGTTGCAATGAAAAATTTGCGATATGAAAGCATGTGATGGGAATATATGCGATGAAATGGAGCGATCAAAATATTGAAGAATTGTGATATTGAGGATCGGGGAATAGTCACATCGCAAATCGCACATCACACATCGTAGATTCAAAATTGTGATATGAGCATATATAATAATAATAAAAATGTGATGAAGTGATTGCAATATCGGCATATTAGAATATTGAAAAATAGTCATGTTGGAAATGCTAATATGATTCTTACGAGAGCGAGAATGTGATGGATGATGTGGCTCTTAGGTGGGACTGAATTTGGATCTTAAAACAAATCGGCGATCGGAAAACTTAAGTACAGGATGTAATATTTTTGATACGCCGATATGCGATGAAGATGGACCGGATAAATTTATTATGATAATTTAATATCATATTGGATCTGGGACATTGGTACTTTTAAACTTATGCCCCTACCATTATTGCGATTGAATGGACGCGATATTTTTTATGAACTTGATTTAAATTTCATATCGAGTCCAGAATTGTGTGAACATCACAATATTGGTAAAGTCATTTTGTCAGAGAATGAGCGAAAAGGAAATTCAGAGATGTATGGACTTTGTAATATCGGCGATATGAAATGTTTCAATATGAATCTTCTGATATTTTTCCGAAGATAATTCATAATTTCATGAAAAGAAATTACATGATGTAGATGCCCGAAGGCATATGCTGTAAACGTGGCAATGAAATCCACAGACAAAAATAAAAAAATATACAAAGAGACCCAGGGGGTGTACAGTTCTGTTGCATATATCTGCTATATAGATCCAAAATAATTCCCGCACAGGGGAAGGCATGAATCTTCTGATATTGTTTAAAGGTTTATTGGGTTTTTAATGAATGAAAGCAAAATTAGAATGCTCAAATTCTAATGAACAACAAATAATAATTCCCTGATCATACTACAAATCTGAAATGAGTTTGCTACTTACTTTAAATTTGGAAAATGAATGAAAACCTGCAAATGAAACAGAACAAGACTAATAAATAAATTAAGGAAAAAGGAAACTAATAATAGATGAAAATGAACTTATAAATGCATACCTTGAAGGAAATTGTTAGTAAATTTTACCTCATGAATCTTTAAATTCTTTCGTGGTTTTTTAAAATTCAAACTTTTCCCAAAATCATCTCAACATTTATTCTAAATTAGAGTGGGCAATCAGCTTAAGGAAAATCATTTACTCATGTTCAAGAATATGAAATTTATAGAATTCAACAAAAATGAAAATGAAAATATGCTTCCCTTTGAATTGCAGCAGTAATTATTACCTCTACTCATTTTGAATTAATCTTGACTGGAGTTTGTATTGTTATAGTGGTTGTTCAATAATGTCTTTAGTAAAATAAATATGATGCATATTACAACATAAAATAATAACCTAAAAATTAGAATAGGATAAAGCCATTAATTATGAAAGAATATCAACATAGATTTAAATGTGTGCATATAGCAGCATAGACACCCTTAAGGTCATTTTAACAAATTCCGAGGAAGATAACATGAATTTCATGTGATTATATCGAAAAGTTACACTGACTAATAATGATTGAATTGGCATTAAGCTTGTAATAGATAGTCATATATTTCATGGGACAATGAGATCATGAAGCTTTGTATCCTAAAAACCTTTAACAAATAAATTTCAGAAGAAAATCTTACAAGAACATCTCGAAATGGAGAAAATTGGCTTTGAGATGATGGGTGCGAAGTGTGAACTCAATTAAATTTATTCAAGACATTATTTAGAATAGGCAGAGATGTAGTTATGGGTAGAGGTATTGCTGCAAGAAATTTTTGATTTAAAAATGGGAAGCGAGAATTAGAAATTTTTTGATGAGAGGAAAATATTTCCCTGAACATGTAGATGATATGAGAAGTGTTGATTGCTTGCTTTATTATATTTGTAGAACTGTTAAAAATAAATTAACTACATTAATTCTACTCCTATTCTAACCATATGCAGGAAAATGGCTAGGTATAGTCATATTTCCAATGTAACCATTCTCTCATTTTAATCCATGCATGTATGTATAGTTCAAACATTAGTAATAGAAATACAAATCTAATTAAATTAATAAAATTAAATCTGCAAGTAGAATGTACAATTATTGTTAGCAACTTATTTATCATTACCTTATCTTGGAATGCCCTTTCCAACTGAATTTCCATTGGATCATAGAAATTTAAATGACTTTCTATTAATAATTGAAAAGGATTAGAAAGAGAAGATAATAGGCCTAAAAGAAATTATTAGTGTTATCTATAAATGTTAAATTATTAATAATCTTCTTTGAATGAATATTTTCCATATAATTTTCAAATGAGCCAATGAAAAGAGGATGGAAATCTATTAAAAACAATGGAAAATTATTAATTGAATTAGATTGTTGGTCAGATTGTGAAAGTGCACTCTCTTGTTGACACTACTTTTGAAAAGAATGATGCAATTGATAAGAGATGAACATCGATTGAAATTGGAATATTAATAGCTTTTGATGTTCATGATTATAATATGAAACTTCAATTTCCCAATAGGGAAATGCATCAATTGAGTGTTCAATAGTGAAGTGTTCAATATGCCAGCGTAAAGTGTCAAAAGAGAAAATAAATCTGAATTTAAACAAAATAAATTAGAAAAGAAAAATAAAATAAAATAATTGTTGGTACAACTAATGTTATAGCACAATTGGGATTATTTTGAAGCAATTTTCTTTTCACAATAATTGGTCAGGATAATGGAATTTGAATGATTAACAACTCCAACTTGTGCATTAGAAAGAGAATTATGACTATAAGCAGGAATGGGAGTTGGATCATGATATGAATCATAAATTGGAATGTTTTCTTGAATGTTGAAATCATGAAGATAATTCGTTGTTTGAGAATGAGGATTAGTTGAAATAATTTGTGAATTAAAGTGTTCATTCTAATATGTGCTTTGAATTTTCTCATGAGGATTCACTTGAGGAGAAAACAAATCATCATCCTTAATGTCAGAGTAATTATCATAAATGACTTCACAATACTCTCTAAAATTCTCTTTGATCTCATCTAATGTATCATAGCAAAAAAGAACATAAAGCACATGAGTATCAATTTCGGAAGAATGATCAATATTTGTTTCTCTATCTTGATAACAATTAATTGGAAATTCACTTAAATCAGCCTCTGTATTTTCTGAAATATCATTAATATTAAGAGAGGAAAAATTACCATCAGTAAAAATATCTGGATAAAGGGAAAAATGTAAATCTGAAACAATGAATTCAAAAGTTTCTTTGTTTGCGAATTCTTGTGCATTATGATCATTGTAAATTTCAGATTTTTTATCATTGCTTTGTGTATTCATGCTTTCTTCAAGAAGGTTGCTTCGCTATTCTGATTTTGGCATTTTCTCATCATGAAAGAATTCAAAAAAATTGTACAACAATGTGTTATTGGTTACTTTGATTGTTGTTTGTATTTGTCAATTTGTGATCTAATTTTCTGAATTGAATGCAGAGTAATTTTTAGATTTCAAGGCAGCTCTTTCTCCAAAATTGTTGTTGTTGTCTTCTTTCATTTGGATAGAAATAATTTTCAAGTTTTGTGGGACCACTTCATCACAATTTATTTGCACATCCATGTTGGAATTCTCATTTATGTTGGAAGGGGATGGAACAAAGCTTGAACTAATTTCATATGGATTGGGAATGGGAGGAAGTGAACAAATATGTTCAAACCAATCTAATGATTCTTTTTCCGGAGGTTTATCTTCGACTTTAAATTTTAAACAATTCAAACGAAATCAAATATTAAAATATCTAACATACTCATTTTCAAATCTTCGTAGTATTCAATTTCATCACATATCTGTTCATAAATCATAGCCGTTAAATTTACAAATGAAAATTGTAAAAAATTGATCTCAGTTGTGAATAGAGGCAACTAGAAGTGATTTACACCAGCATTTGGCTTTTGCCAAGAATGTAAGAGTAAAAATTCTACATAGAATGCCTTCATCAATATCACAAAATTGAGAATCTAATTTTTTTTCAATGAATTGTAAAGCATGATCAAATGCAGAATAATTTCTCTTACCATCGAACTTTACCTGACACAAGAGTATTATCACTTCGGGTGGAGTATTGTAAGATGCACGTTTATGGATACAACTCCAAATTGGAAGTTTGGGAGGAACGATCGTGATTTAAACAAAATGTCAAAGTTCAAAGACTTAAAAAGACAACAAGTTTCAGGCCCTCCTTCTAGTGACAAAAATGTTTATGGCCAAAAATGTTGCCCTCAACATTAGAGGACAACCACCCAGTCCAGACTTTAAAACAGTTCTTTTTCTGTTTGCAATAGTGGCTCCGACTGGTTCAAGTAGGTCCAGTTACCTTTTCCCAATTGCTATTGGTTTAAGATGTATCTTTAAATACAAATAGCAAGGGATATCAGATCAATTCTTCTTGTTGATCGGGCAAGATAATGACCCTTAAGCTAATTTGGGTTCAGCTAAGCCACAACTAAAGTTTTGCCTCTTTGAGAAGACTTAAGAGAACGTAGAACTTAATCTAAATGCAAACTTATTCTATAATGCAAGCAAAGTGAATTAATTCTAATCATATTTCAATTAGGCAGATATAGATCTAACCCAATTAAGAGCAAGATAATTAAATAAATGAGATTTAAATATCCCTGGCTTTTAATGAATGTCAAGTTAATGAAGTAGTTCAATTAACTAACATTATGAATATTGAAACACACCCTATTGAGAACTCTTAACTGAAATAGTCAATCAACAACACTAAGGAAATAGCTCACAAAAATGATATTGATTGTTAAATCAATAAATCCAATAATTAAACAATAATATACAGAAATATTTCACAACACATTGCTATTTAATAAATTAGTTTTATAAGACAAATTTCTGAGTAAATAATTACTCAGAAATCAGAATTTAATCCATAAGAGTAGAGATAAATAATAACATTGAGACAAATTACCCATATCGATAATATTGCACAAACATGAATAAAATGACACATTCATGTTATCATAAAATGAAACTAGTATTTAATATAATAGTATTAGAAGTACCAATTTATTGAATCCATTTCTCTGGCTCTGGTCTCCAATAGTCTTTTACATTGCTTGAACCTTTGCTTTTAAAACAAGAGTTGCAATAGTGCAAACTCTGCCCATCATACATGATTCAGGATGCAAAAGAAAAATCCTCAATAATCCCCAGATCTAAAATTTTCACTCCTCCCATCTACAACTCCCAATTCCTATTATAGTAGTGCTTTTAGAAGTCGAGAATTGCAGAGGAAAGCAACCCTGATTACATTATGCAATCTACTATTTATAATATTTCCAAAGGTATTTTTGAGAAGAAAGTTTGTTGAAAAATAAATCTGCCAAATCAATTTTTATTTGCTCAAAATTCCAATCTTTAATTGTTGGAGCATTCTCATTGATTGAAATATTTTTCTCCATACCTCTTCTATTATTTTCCTACAAAAAGAAATCAAAATAAATTAAGATGCAACAACAAAATCAATATGTCGTTTCTAGCATTAAAACAAATCCAATCGAATGCAATTAATTAATTGAAAATGAAATCTGAGCTTTCTATTGATGCATATGATGATTTTAATTGGCCAAAGATATTATTAACAAATGAATCTGCATTTAGAAGAGGCTTGGGAAAATGAAAATGAAGAAAATAAAACTAAAAAAAGTTGATTTTATTTAAAAATTCGAAGCTTGTTCTTCTGCCTGATTTTAGACCCAATAAATTATCAAATCTGTTAATGAAACCTCCTTAAAAATGTTCTCCTTGATTTAATCTTTCCAAAGTCATCATGGGTCTTATTTGGTCAAGTAAAACTCAATCTATGAACCTCCAAAGTTGATGAGTCAAATCTGGCATAATTTTGAAATTCTGTTGCTGGGCTAAAAAGGTCAGAATTTTTAATTAGACTCTAATCCTAAATTAGATTTTAATTATCTATCATTAATTTTATCTAACTATAAAACAAATTAATTATCTATAAACTAATTAATAATTTAATATTAATCTAATTAATTTTAATTTATTAAATTAATTATATATATACATAATTATTTTAATTAAATTAAATTAAAATGAATTATATATTTAAACAATTTATATAATATAATTAAATTAATTATATATTTAAATATTAATTAATTTTAATTATATTAAAATTAATTTAATAAATATTAATTATTAATATTCATTAGTTATATTAACTTTTAACATGTACTTATTCATTTCAAAATGAATGAAGAATAAAACTAAAGCTAAAATTTCCATCGTATCGGCCTCATTGCATGTTTTTTTTTTCTGGTTTAAATGTTCATTTAAAAAATATGCGCGAAATTTTGTTGTGTGGTATGAGATATGTATTTTTTTTTGCGATAAAGGTTTTTTCTTACAAGTTTTTTGTGATCTAGGTTACAGGCGCTATTAAATTATGAAGATGAGCGGGGCTCGCGTGAATTATTAATCTTGCAAATTGAGTTATAGTTATTTAGTATTTTTGAGAATCTAGTCTTGGCATTTTGTCTTAAAATAATAAATTGGAGTAAATTATGAATATCCTAAAACATCCTCTGTTGTATGATTTAGCTGGGTCTTTTTGTAGGACCATTGGCAAAAAATGAAAATTTAATAAAAGTTAACTAAAAGCCAATATTTACAATGAACGACTATTAATCTTAATTAGCTACGAAAATTGAAATATTATACAGTAATTTACATTTTTAGTCCATGCGAGAAAACGATCAAACTTCAAAGGAGTGCCATTTACAACCCGGTTGACCAAATGAGTCGAAACAAGTATCAAAGGAAAGCTTGTGAAAAGTCGGATTCAATGAAGGAATCAAAACGAAAATCTGAAGAAAATGAAAAAAAAAAAAAAAAAAAACGTAGGATAATTAATTTAATAAAAATTCTAAAAGGTGTTTTAGCTAAAATTTTAATAGAAAGAGTCCCCATTATTTTAAGTAAACAAGTCAAAAATGGGGGGTTGTGTTTTACCACAACACACACATAAGTAACACACATGAACACCGAGATTTAAGGTAGAAACTCAATGTGGGAGAAAACCACCGCTACCATCATCTAAGTCTTCAAAACTTATTAATATCAAAAACTTTTTACATTCTTGTATTGGTGCAGACTCATACCAGTACGCAGGTACCCACCTGCTGAACGCTACAATCTTCACTCATTTTTCAGCTCCTACTAGAATGGAGCTCCAACCCTCAGCAACATCCATGGACCACGTTTCATGAATTTTCACACTAGATCCAATATCAACACTTATGCTCAATCATCACTGTAATACAATCATCAATCTATGACACACATAATCAACCAATCACTGAAACACAATCAAATGACACTTAATAAAAACTCAACCAATTAACTGGAATAGTCATATCACTATAACCAGTACAAAAAATTGAACTCAGAATATTGCGTCAACACATAGAATCAACTGCAAACTTGATCATTCAAATGGAAAAAAGTATACGCTACTTCACTTAAGGCAACCCACGTACAGATCTTAATATACTGAAAATTGAAAACTTGTAATTTTGAATCAGGCACAGAATTGACCAGAGATATTCTGAAATATTCTGTTAGCTTACAGAACCCTCATACAGTCAGCAACAACAATAATATTTTCAACCAATCATGTAAGAAAATTTAACTTCATCATTCAATCAGTTCTACTGCAGACATTATCACTCAACCTAGATCAACATGAGGACACCATTGACAGACAATAGAGAAGAAGCAACACTGATAAGGTTGATTAGTCATTTATGAATGTAAACCCTTAATTTATATACATGACTTTCAAGAAGTGAACCCACGTGTATACGTGCTTTTCTCGAGACCAACCAACATATAGGTTTGCAAAAATTTGACCTAAAATTGTGCAGCGCTTCAGAACTTTAGAAATACCCATATCATAATATTTAGAGATAAAAACATGTTTCAGTACTTAGATCTAGTCAAGCCATGAGCAGATCGTACAATGAAAATTCATTTCAGGTCTCATGATCCTGATCCATCATTGTATTCATCGGTGCATAATTATTTCATATCTATGTGACAATTATGGCCCATACAATGCAAATATACTTCAAATTGAAGTATTCATAAAAAATACTTTCACTTGCACATTTAACACTTTGATCTTCACCTCTTAATATAGTTTAGCCCTTATCAAATACCATGTGTCAAAACTACATTAGTGTCGGTGGTAATCTTTGGCGGGATCAATATCCGTGTCACACTCATTACTATGGGCCAATACCATGGTAAGGACCCCTGGTATTTAGAATACCATGGTGCAAAAACCATATGATACTTTGCTTCAACAAACTCGCATGTATACGTGACTTGGCCTTGATGAACCAACATATAGATTTTCAAATATTCACCTATATCAAACTTCTGATTCTGATCTATAAACCTTTGACCCATCATTCTAGTATTCTGTTCCATCATTCTGTCACCTCTGAACTGACCTTTGGGTCCATCTAGTTACCATATAATTTTTCTGTTACAAGAGAGCTTCCATCAAAGACAACACATGCATCATAATGCCAACAGGTGGAAGGATCAAAACACTCCATGATGTTCTGCACATCCCAATATTAGCTATAAATTTGTAAGCAACATGAGCAATATAGTTGTTAAAACAATGTTTGAAAAGGATACCTATAGGATAGTTCAAGGAGAAATGGTATTGTTGAGGATATTTCATATTGTAAAACTATATAAATTGTTGGGAACCATTGTTAGTGATGGGTGCAATAGTTCCGTTGTTTTTATGAGTGGAGTAGAAGAAGGAAAAACTCTTGCAACTTTTACAGAAAATACTATGTTGTTGCATAAAAAACTAGGACACATCAAAGAGAAGGACCTTTGAGTATTATACAATAATGGTATGGTAGATGGTATGTCTATTTTCTCTTTAGATTTTGATTTATGTCAAAAATTGTTTATATGGAAAGTGGAATTAGGTAAGTGTCTCCATTGGTTCTACGAGGTCAAAGGAAATACTACAATTGGTTCACAACGATGTATTTGGCCCTGTGTCAGTTACATAATTGGGTAAATATGTATACTATGTCTCATTTGTATATGAATTATTGAAGAACACATGGGTTTATTTTTTGAAGAAGAAATATTAAGTATTTAAAAATTTCAAAGATTTTAAGGCTCTTGTGGAAAATTAGTAAAAAAATAAAATTAAGATGTTGAGGATAGATAATGGCGGGGAATTATGTGGGAATGAATTCAAAGACTTTTGTAAGAGACATGATAAATAAATGTAGAATACTACTCATTACACACCTCTATAGAATGGAGTTACGGAAATGATGAACAAAATGTTGATGAAGAAATCAAGGAGCATGTTTAGTGGTGTCGAGTTAGAACAAGAATTATGGGTAGAGGCAATGGACATTTCTAATTGATAAGTGGATCACTATCATTAGCATTGGATGATGAGACTCCACATTAGGTATGGACTAGTAAGAAACCTTCTCATAAACATGTTAGAGTACTCGGTTGTGATGCTTATGTACACCTTCCAAAGGAGAATAGTGGTAAGCTAGGAAAAAAAGCTGAAAAGCGTAAGTTTATAAGCTTTGGAACACAGGAACTAAGAAGGTTATGTATAGTTGAGATGTGGTATTAGAGAATTCAAAGACAATTTCAAGTAGGATGTCTTTCCAAGGGAGAAAGAACCAAAAAATATAGTTTGAATTAATGGATGATAAATCAAACTCTACAGAAGAACATGAATCAAAAGAAGAAGAACCACAAACTTCAACACTGAGGAGATTATTTTGGGAAAGAAATCAATTAGAAAGGTATACTCCAACCAATTTCCATTCAATTTTTTCTTTGTTCATTATTTATGATGATCCTATAATTGTTAGGGAGGTAGTGGATTCAGAGTATGGTATGTTTAATTTCTCTTCAAATTTTGATTTATGTGAAAATTGTTTATATGGAAAGTGGAATTAGGTAAGAGTTTCCATTGGTTCTACGAGGTCAAAGGAAATACTACAATTGGTTCACAACGATGTATTTGGCCCTGTGTCAGTTACATAATTGGGTAAATATGTATACTATTTCTCATTTATATATGAATTCTTGAAGAACACATGGGTTTATTTTCTGAAGAAGAAATATTAAGTGTTTAAAAAGTTCAAAGAGTTTAAGGCTCTTGTGGAAAATTAGTAAAAAAATAAAATTAAGATGTTGAAGATAGATAATGGTGGGGAATTATGTGGGAATTAACTCAAAGAATTTTGTAAGAGGTGTGATATATAAAGGTAGAATACTTCTCATTACACACCTCTGTAGAATGGAGTTGCAGAAAGGATGAACAAAATGTTGATGGAGAAATCAAGGAGCATGTTTAGTGGCGTTGAGTTCGGACAAGAATTATGGGTAGAGGCAATGGGCATTGCTAATTGATAAATGGACCACTATCATTAGCATTGGATGACAAGACTCCACATGAAGTATGGACTAGTAAGAAACCTTCTCATAAACAAGTTAGAGTATTTGATTGTGATGCTTATGTACACCTTCCAAAGGAGAATAGTGGTAAGCTAGGAAAAAAAGCAGAAAAGTGTAAGTTTATAAGCTTTGGAACACATGAACTAAGAAGGTTATGTATAGTTTAGATGTGGTATTAGAGAATTCAAAGACGATTTCAAGTAGGATGTCTTGCCAAGGGAGAAAGAACAAAAAAACATAATTTGAATTAATGGATGATAAATCAAAATCTACAGAAGAACATGAATCAAAAGAAGAAGAACCACAAACTTCAACACTGAGGAGATTAGTTTGGGAAAGAAATCAATTAGAAAGGTATACTCCACCCAATTTCCATTCATTTTTTTCTTTGTTCATTATAGATGATGATCCTATAATTATTAGGGAGGTAGTGGATTCAGAGTATGGAAATCTCTTGAAAAAAGCCATGGTTGAAGAAATAATATCCTTGGGGAAGAATGGGGATCGGGATCTAGTGGAGTTGTCGGTTATTGGCTAGAAGAAATCCCATTTGTAGAAAATGGATGTTTAAGAAGAAGTTGAATGAAAAAGGAAGAGTGGAGAAATACAAATCTGAGTTAGTAGTAAAGGGTTATTCATAGGTAGAGATAATTAACTTTGGTGATATTTGTTCTCCTATTTCCAAGTTAATTTATGTTTTGTTTCTTTTATATATTGCCACTACTTTCAATATTGAAGTAGAATATATGGACATGAAGAAAATATTCCAACATGGGGATTTGGAAGAATAAATCTACATGAAGCAACCAATAGTCTTTGCTACTAAAGGAAAGAAAGAGATAGTATGCAAGCTAAGAAAGTCCATGTATGGGCTAAAGAAATAACCAAGAATGTCGTATCAAAAATTTGGTACTCATATACTACAACTTGACTTCACAAGGAGAAATGTATATCACTGTGTATATTTCAAATTAGTTGGTCATCATGTTATTTATTTGGTTTTTTATTTTGATGATGTGGTGCTAATTGGAAATGACAGGGAAATCATCCAAGAATTATATATGCGACTATACCTCATGAAACAAGCATATAGCCAACAAACTTCTAAATTTTCATTTGTAGGCTGAGTAGACTGAACTAATAGCAAAATGAGGCAAAGACAACTCCTAGTTTCTGTATGAGATATGAAAATGCTTCTCTAGGAAGGGGTTTATTAAATATATCAACAACTTGTTATTTTGAGAGAACATACTCCAATTTAACCTTTTGCTCAAGCACTTGTTCTCATATAAAGTGATACTTAATAGGAATATGATTGGTCTTGAGTGCATAACATGCTTTTTAAAAATACTAATCGCACTTGTATTATCACATAGGATGGAGATAGGTGAAGAACATTTGATTTGTATATCCTGTAATGTTTGCATCATCCAGAGAAGCTTTGTGTAGCAAGATGCAACAACTACATATTCTACTTCGACTGTAGATAAGGCAATGGAACTTTTTTTCTTGCTGAAATAAGATACCAATTAGGGCCCCATGTAAAATTAACCTCCACTAGTTCTTTTCCAGTCAACAACATTTCCAACCCAATCTGCATTTGTGTATGCATGAAGGGTAAGATATGCATATTTAGGATACCATAGACCAAAGTCTTAGGTTTCTTGGAGATAGTTTAATATTCTTTTTACTGCTTGAAGATTTGATTCCTTTGGATTGGCTTGGAAACGTCCAACAATCCCAATTGCATGCATGATATCTAGTCTAGTACCTATTATATAAAGTAGACTTCCAATCGTAAACATGTACTCTGGTTGGTTTACTGCGGGAGAACCATCATTAGAATTGAGGCTACATCCTGTCATCATGGGAGTACATACAGGTTTGGAATCTTCCATCCCATACTTCTTTAGGATCTACTTGAGATATTTTATTTGTGAGAGAAAGATGCAATCTTTTGCTTGTTGCACTTCTAGAACAAGAAAATAGGTTAGTTCCCCAAGAAGCGACATTTCAAATTCTTGCTACATAAAAAAAGCAAGGTTTTGGCTCATAAATTCTTCATTACTTTCAAAGATGATATCATCAACATAAACAACATTAATTAGTTGTTTTTCACCCTCAATTTTTGTGTACAAGTTGTTGTTCGTGGATCCTTTTGTGAAACCTTTTTGTTGAATGATCTGAAATGGAACAGATTAGTAATGTTGTGCTAATTCCCCATTCAGATTAAAACACAATATTCTTATCATTTTCTTATCAAGTTCTTAAGTATTCAATATTTTTGCTTAATTAACTGACTCCCGTGAGAGTTTCTTACGTAAATGTTAGAAACAATTTAACATAAAATATATGCAGAATAGCAGCAAAATAACAACAAAGAACATCAAAATACAACACACAACAAGCACATGATAAAGGAGTTCACCCCTCTTGGGCTACGTCTCCTTGGTCCAGCTTCCAATGACTTGGGCCTCTATATTATGCTCAAATTACAACAAAAGTGTGTTTACAATGCTCAATTGCCTATGAAACCTATCTCAATGAGTTCAAAATACTAAAAAATGGCCATTTAGCCTCTTTTTGCATCCAATTTGGATAAGAACTGAAGAAGTTATGACTTCTCCTAATTCTTCCACTATTTGTTCCACAAATTGCTCCAAAACTGACCAAAAACCCCATTTTCGCTCCAAAATATGCTAATGAAGCGAAAAATTCACCGCACAGTGGGCTATGTCCTTTTGGCTGTATCGCAAATCGGAATTGGCAAGTGCTACATGCTCTTATGGAACAACAAAAACATTGTGATTGCGATATTGCGGACTTCCTAGGGATAATTAACTGCAACATATAAAATCCTGTGTCTGGAACCCATCGTCCATCGAAATTAGCGAAGTTCAGCGGCCAAAGGTTTTGTTAACATGGGAACGCTGCGATTATGGTATTGTGGACCTACATGGTATTAAACTGTGTCATATAAAATGCTCATGTTTGGGGTCTTATCGCTCATCTCAATTGGCAATTGGTTGTGGGCTCTTAACACAACAAAACGTTGCGATGTGATATCACGGGCCCGTCGGGACATTAAACTGTAACAAAATAAAGTATCGCATCTGGATAGTCATCACAATTAGAACCTTATCAGTGGTAACAAATGACATCAGGGTTTTGGGTGCGATATGCGATTATTACAAATCACAACTCAACCTGTTGGGGGCCCATTCTTGTCCTCCATCCTTTGTTTTTCCCTGATATACGATATGCGGGACCCAGTGGAAACCTGCCACTTAGCACTTCCTCATTCCCTAGAAACCTTGTCCTGTCATCCAATCCTGCCACATAGACAAGTCAAACTTGAACTTTGACTTTCTCTAACTTTTGCATACGAACTTGTATTTGAGTGTCATTCACATCGTTGGATTCAGAATGATGAGCTCTTCAATCTGAAGCTAAGTTTGATAAGATTCTAACACTTTGATTTTTGAGCATAATTTTGAGCACCCGATCATTGAATATATTTGTCAAGATGATAATAATGTGCCTGCAGAGCTTGTTTTAGCCCATTTAAAGCCTTTTTGAGTTTGCATACAAGGTTTTCATCATTCCCCAAAATGAATCCTTATGGTTGTTCAATGTATACTTCTTCTTCTAGATCTCCATTAAGAGAAGCAGATTTTACATCCATTTGATAAACTTTGAAATTTAAAAAACTTGAAAATGCAAGAAACATTCTTATGGCTTCAAGTTTGGCTACTGGTGCAAATGTTTCTTCAAAGTCTATACCTTCTTGTTGAGCATAAAGTTTACAAACAAATCTAGCTTTGTTCCTTATGGCTTCTCCATTTTCATTCAACTTATTTTTGAATATCCATTTTGTCCCAATAACATTTTTATCATGAAGCCTTCTAACCAATTCCCAGGTATCATTCTTTTCAATTTGATCAAGTTCTTCATTCATGGCCTTAAGCCAATGTTCATATTTACTAGATTAATTTAAATTTTGTGGTTCAATGGTGGATAATAAAGCTAGATAACTAGAATATCCTACAAGGGTTCTTCTTGTTTGTACCTCAGATTCCTTTTCTCCTAGAATTTGAGTTTCTGGATGATTCTTTTGAACATACCTGGATGGAGCCTTTTCTTTGTCTCATGTATCTTATTATGTTGCTTCATTAATTTCTTCTTCTATATCATTGCGATTTGATGTAGGAAATCATTCATCATCATCATCCTCTTTTGCTAATGTTACCCTTTTGGGCCCCGTGCATGCTTCATCAATCACAACATCAATGCACTCAACAATTTTCTGAAGTCACTTATTGTAACATTTGTATCCTTTACTTCTAGATGAGTAACCAAGAAGTATTCCTTCATCTTCTCTAGCTTCAAACTTACCAAGCTTTTTGTCATTATTTTTTATGAAACATTTGCTTCCAAAAACTCTAAAATTCTTTACATTAGGAGGCTTACCATACCAAATTTCATATAGAGTTTTATCACTATTCACATGAACATAAGCCTTGTTGAGAATATTTATTGTAGTATGTGCAGCTTCACCCTAGAAGGTTTCAGGAGTTCCAGACTCATCAAGCATAGCACAAGCCATTTGTTGAACAAATCTATTCATTCTTTCTACCACACCATTTTGTTGAGGAGTTTTAGCTATAGAAAATTGTCTTTTTGTGCCATGTTGTTCATAGAAATCAAAGAATTCATCTGATATGTATTCTCCTCCTCGGTCAGATCCGAGACATTTGATTTTTAGATCTAATTCATTTTCAACTAATGCCTTGAATACTTTGAATTTATCAAATGCTTCATCTTTGTGTTTCAATAAACCAATCCAACACATTCTAGAAAAGTCATCAATGAATAGGATATAGTATTGTTCTCCATGAGGTGACTTTTTCCTTACTGGTCCACACAAATTAGTATGTATAATTTCAAGAGGCTTACTTGTTGATCCTTCTTTGGCATTGAATTGAACTCTGGTTTTCTTACTAAATTGGCATGAATTACATATGGTACTTTCTGGTATGGTGATGTAGGGTAGATCACAAACAACTTTAAGCCTGCTTGATTTGCTTATTTGAGAGAAGCTTATATGTCCCAATCTTATGTGCCATAACAAATTTTCTTCTGCCTTTCCTAGGTAACATTGTTCTTGGCCACCTTTCAATATATATAGATTTCTTGGGGTTCTTGTTCCTTTTATTATGGTCTTCTTGTGTCAAGTTCACGAACCACACATTCTTGTGATCGGAATACCACCTCGTTTCCTTGTTCACACATTTGGCTAAAATTCAACAAGCTTTGATTTAGTCCATCAACATCCATAACATTACTAGCTTTAACTTTTTATTTTAGAAAAACATAAACTTTACTCTTAATGACAGCAGGCGAGTCATTTCCAAAAGTGATATTTTTTTTCTTTCTCTAAATCATTGTATGAAATAAGTTTATATTTATCACCTATCATGTGTTTTGAAATCCGTTATCTATGTACCATTGATTTTCTTGTCCTTTTGCAAACAATGCTATGCCACAACTTTCAGAGCGTGACTCCTTCCTTTTCCATACCTTAGAATTTGTTGATATTTCCTCCTTTTGAGATGTTGGATGTAATTTTCTCTTGCATTCAGATTCTTCATGTCCAAAGTTATTGCAAAATGAGCATTCAATTTCATCTATAAGAGGTGAGAAGATATTATAAGTGTTCTTCTTGACTTCTGTTTCATTCCTTTGTTTTCTTGTTTCTCTAGTCATGATAGTTTTGTATGCAACACATTGAGCAACCTTATGACGAAAATTATGACATAAGAAACATTTTCCATTAAAGAAGAAATTTATGTGATCAAAGAATCTTCTGATGTTTTTTACCTTTTGACTGGTGCTTCTGTTGTTGTTCATCCTTGGATTTGAGTGAACATGATTTACTTGTGGAATGCCTTTATTCTTTTGTTAAGGACTGAAGCTTTGCTGATTGATTTTTGTTGCATTACTGAAGCTTTGCTGATTGATTTTTGTTGCATTACTGAAGCTTTACTGACTAGTTTTTGTTGCATTTAGATAGTTTCTGGTGGTGGCTGAATTTTTTTTTGTTTGAGATGTTTCTCTAGTGTATCTAAGGCCTGTCTTCATAAGAGGACAACATTGTATCTTGATAATTTCATCTAAGGTTTCAGATCCTTTAGCAAATCTAAGATTCCGATTTTTTATTTTCTCAAGTTCCTTTCTTAGACTTACTACTTCACATTCTAACTTCTCATTATGCTTTTCCTTTTCTATGAGTTGATGCTTCAAAGTATCTATGGCTACTTTTTTTTCTTCCAAGCAAATTTTGAGTTGAGTAATTTCTTCAAAGAAATTTTTTTCCTTTAAAGCATCCACAAATTTATCATTAGACTCATTATTATTTTTCTCAAAAGCCATGAGTAATTTAAGATCTTGATCAGATTCACCTTCTTCACTATTTAACAAGCCATCACTATCTTCATGAGTATAATAACTTCTTCTACTGTCAAACTGTCTCCTATTATCTTTTACAATATCCCTCCCTTTGTCATGGTTGTTTTTATGAGGACATTTAGCAGCATAATGACCAAATCTGCCACAAGAAAAACATTTGAAGGGAATCTTACTTATGAACCTTTCGGTGCCTAGTTGAAGTTTCTTTAGAAATTTCACCTCATATTCTTCTGATACGTATCCTGTTTCCTTATGTTCTTCCTATGCTTTAAATGAGGATTCTATGACTTCTGAGGAACCTCATTTCCTCAAACAATTAGGATCCCATGAAGTTGAACAACAGTAAGCTTCTACAGATCCTGCTTCTCTTCAATGGTAGACACTTTTAACTTGAATTTACGAGTTAGAGATCTTAATATTTTCTCTACTAAAGTAGTGTCCTTTATTTCTTATCCCAATTTTTTCATGCGGTTTACAATCTCACCTATACGTAGAAAGGAATTGGCAATACTTTCATCATTATGCATTCTGAGAGTTTCATATTGAATTCTGAGAGTTTGGTGTTTAGCACTTTTTACCTTGGTATCGCCATCATAGCTTTGAATGATTATGTCCCATATTTCATTTATTTTGTTTAGCTGCATAACTTTGAAAAATTCTAATTATGTTAGACTTCCCAATAATGCATTGACAACTTTTGCATTGGTTTCATATGTCTTCTTTTCTGCTGCATCTGTGGGAACTGCAACTAGATATTGGTAACCTCCTTCCACAATTTCCCAAAAATCTTCTCAAAGAGACTGAGGATAGGATCTAGTTCTTGTCTTCCAATATATAAAATCATTTCCGTTGAAGAATGGTGGTCTAATAGACGTCGTTCCGTCTTTATTTCTCATCTTAGGAGATCTTCCTTCAAGCAATCAAGCTTCTTTTGAAGGACCGACTCTGATACCAATTGTTTGGAAAAATACTAGGGGGGGTGAATCAGTATTTTTAAAAACTCACAATTTTCTTTTATGAAATGTATACGTGATTTGAATGAACACAACTAGTGTATATAAGCGACTGTTGTAAATAAACTAGTGTATGCTTAGTAAACTTGTAAAACAACTAATTCTTTATCTGTTAAACGTGAATCAGAATGTAAGAAATTTATCAATCATTGGATAAGCAGTAAATAGGTGCAGTAAGAACAGAATAAGGTATCACACATAAGTAACACACATGAACACCAAGATTTAAGGTGGAAACACAATGTGGGAGAAAACCACAGTTGTTGTCATCTCAGTCTTCAAAACTTATTAATATCAAAAACTTCTTACATTCATGTACTAGTGCAGACTCATACTAGTATGGAGGCACCCACCTACTAAAGGCTACAACATTCACTTGTTTTCCATCTCCTACTGGAAGGGAACTCCAACCCCCTGATCTGATTACCAGCTACTATTGACAAAAAGCTTCGACTTCTTCACTAAAGGATCCAATCCTCAGCAACATACATGGACCAGATTTCATGAATTTTGACACTGGATCCAATATCAACACTTATTCTCAATCATCATTGTAATACAATCATCAATATCTGACACACATAATCAACCAATAATTGAAACCCAATCCACTGGCACTTAATAAAAACTAAACCAATCAACTGGAACAGTCAGATCACCGTAACCAGTACACAAAATTGAGCTCAGAATATTGCATCAACACACAGAATCAATTGCAACCCTGATCATTCAAATGCAAAAATGTATATGCTACTTCACGTAAGGAAACCCATGTGTATATGTGATTTTTTGTAGAGAAACCTATATAAAGATCTTAATATACTAAAGATTGAAAACTTGTAATTCTAAATCAGACACAGCGTTGACCAGAGATATTCTAAAATATTTTGTTAGCTTACAAGACCCTCATATAGTTAGCAACATCAATAATATTTTCAACCCGTCATGAAAGAAAATTCAACTTCATCATTCAATCAGTTCTACTTCAGACATTATCACTCAACCCAGATCAACATGAGGACATCATTGACAGACACCAGAGAAGGAGCAACACTGATAAGGTTGATCAGTCATGTATGAACATAACTCCTTACTTTATAAACGCGACTTTGAAGAAGCAAACCCGCGTGTCTACCTGATTTTCCCGAGACCAACTAGCGTATAGATCTATAAATTTTGACCTAAAATTGTGCATCTCTTCAGAACTTCAGAAATACCTGGATCATAATATTCAGAGATAAAAACATGTGTCAGTAATTAGATCTAGCCAATCCATGAGCAGATCATACAATGAGAATTCATTTCAGGTCTCATGATCCTGATCCATCATTGTATTCATCGGTGCATAATTATTTCATATCTATGTGAAAATTATGGCCCTTACAATGAAAATATACTTTAGATTGAAGTATTCATAAAAAATCCTTTCACTTTCACACTTAGCACTTTTATCTTCACCCTTTTATATAATTTATCCCTTATCCAATACCATGGGTCAAAACTACATTAGTGTTGGTGGTAATCTTTGACGAGATCAATATCCGTGTGACACTCATTACTATGGTCCAATACCATGGTAAGGACCCATGGTATTTAGAATACCATGGTGCAAAAACCATACACTATTTTTCTTCACCAAACTCGCGTGTATACACGACTTGGCCTTGAAAAAACCATGTATAGATTTTCAAATATTCACCTGTATCAAACTTCTTATTCTAATCTGTAAACCTTTGACCCAACATTCTGGTATTCTATTCCATCATTCTGTCACCTCTAAGCTGATCTGTGGATCCATCTAGTTAACATATACTTGTTATGTTACAAGAGAGTTGCCATCAAGGACAACACATGCATCATAATGCCAATAGGTGGAAGGATTAAAACATGTTGGGTGTGGAGCTTGATTATATTTTGTATTCAAAGGTATCACCGCATTGGACCCTAGTTCGTAATGGGGCTGCGATGCCGCCCATAAAATATTCGTTGTAGGGGGGGTCCAAGGGGGGGGGGGG
>APFE030356561.1:0-22805 GCA_000404065.3 Pinus taeda | reverse complement strand
CTTGAAATGGAATTGAAGCTGGAAAAGATACACACTAGCCAGAATCCTGTAGATATGTTAACAAAAGTTGTAACCAGGGAGAAACTAAGAATCTGCTTAGTTTCAATTGGTCTTCAAGTATGATGAAGAATATGAGAAACAACCAGGTCCAAAATGGAGTCATTGTCCAACAAATGAAGCAGCGGTGGAGTTGCTATAATCAGTCTCTAAGTGGGAGATTTTTGGGTGTGGAGCCTGATTATCTTCTGTATTCAAAGGTATCGCCGCATTGGACCCCAGTTTGTAATGGGGCAGCAACACTGCCCATAAAATATTCGCTACAGGGAGGGCCCAGGTGGGGTGGTTGCGACCTTTGGGAGCGTCCCCCGGGCGGGGGGATCGGGGGCAGCTAAAAATAGATGTAAAATTTCCTTGTAAAATGTTGTAATTTCGTAGTCAATCTGGATCATTCATTAGGTGGATATATGATGGTAAAAGTTATGTTTAATTTAGTGTTTTTTTCCCTAGAAGGCAACCCCTCGCTATATGAGGGAATTGTATTGCATCTATGTAGATCTATATTTTGAGTGAGGAAGAGAGAGGAGATTGAGAGCGAACAGGGAATTACAACGGATCTGTTGTAGGTTGTATCTCTTCAATTTGTTGGATAATATAAAAGGAAGGTCTGGTTGTTTCTCTGTGGACGTAGCCCAAACTGGGTGAACCACGTATATTTGTGTCTCTCTTGTTTTATGCGTTTTCTATGTTTATATTTCTGCAATATTTTATGTGTTCCATTGCTCTCTAATATATAATTTTCTAACAAAACACTCCCTGATGTTCTGCACATCCCAAGAATAGCCAAAAATTTGTAAGCAACATGAGAAATATAGTTGTTAAAACAATGTTTGAAAAGGATACCTGTAGGATAGTTTAAGGAGAAATGGTATTATTGAGGAGATTTCAGATTGCAAAATTATATAATTGTTGAGAACCATTGTTAATGATGGGTGCAATACCTCCATTGTTCCTATGAGTGGAGGAGAAGAAGGAAAGACTATTGCAAATTTTACAGAAAAGGCTATGCTATTTCATAAAAGACTAGGACATGTCGAAGAGAAGGACCTTTGAGTATTATAAAATAATGGTATGGTCGATGGTATGTCTAATTTCTCTTCAGATTTTGATTTATGTGAAAATTGTTTATATGCAAAGTGGAATTAGGTAAGAGTCTCCATTGGTTCTACGAGGTTAAAGGAAATACTATAATTGGTACACAACAATGTATTTGGCCCTGTGTCAATTACATAATTGGGTAAATATTTATATTATGTCTCATTTATAGATGAATTCTTGAAGAATGCATGGGTTTATTTTCTCAAGAAGAAATATGAAGTATTTAACAAGTTCAAAGAGTTTAAGGCTCTTGTGGAAAATTAGTAAAAAAAATAAAATTGAGATGTTGAGGATAGATAATGGTGGGGAATTATGTGGGAATGAATTCAAATAATTATGTAAGAGGCGTGGTATATAAAGGTAGAATACTACCCCTTACACACCTCTGTAGAATGGAGTTGTAGAAAGGATGAACAAAATGTTGATGGAGAAAGCAAGGAGCATGTTTAGTGTAGTCGAGTTAGGACAAGAATTATGGGTAGAGGCAATGGACATTGTGTGCTAATTGATAAATGGATCACTATCATTAGCATTGGATGATGAGACTCCACATGAGGTATGGACTAGTAAGAAACCTTCTTATAAACATGTTAGAGCATTTGGTTGTGATGCTTATGTACACCTTCCAAAGGATAATAGTGGTAAGCTAGATAAAAAAACTAAAAAGTGTAAGCTTATAAGATTTGGAACACATGAATTAAGAAGGTTATGCATAGTTGAGAAGTGGTATTAGAGAATTCAAAGATGATGTCAAGTAGGATGTCTTGGCAAGGGAGAAAGAACCAAAAAAGATAGTTTGAATTAATGGATGATAAATAAAACTCTTCAGAAGAACATGAATCAAAAGAAGAACCACAAACTTCAACATTGAGGAGATTAGTTTGGGAAAGAAATCAACTAGAAATGTATACTCCACCCAATTTCTGTTCAATTTTTTCTTTGTTCATTATTGATGATGATCCTATAATGTTTAGGGAGGTAGTGGATACAGAGTATGGAAAACTCTTGAAAAAAGCCATGGTTGAAGAAATCGTATCCTTGGAGAAGAATGGGGATCAGGATCTAGTGGAGTTGTTAGTTATTGGTTAGAAGAAATCCCATTGGTAGAAAATGGGTGTTTAAGAAGAAGTTGAATGAAAAAGGAAGAGTGGAGAAATACAAAGCTCAATTAGTAGTAAAGGGTTATTCAAAGGTATAGAGAATTAACTTTGGTGATATTTGTTCTCCTATTGCCAAGTTAATTTATATTATGCTTCTTTTATATATTGCCACTACTTTCAATATTGAAGTAGAATATATGGATGTGAAGAAAATATTCCAACATGGGGATCTGGAAGAATAAATATACATGAAGCAATCAAAAGTCTTTGTTGCTAAAGGAAAGAAAGAGATAGTATTCACGCTAAGAAATTCCATGTATGGGTTAAAGAAATCACCAAGAACATGGTATCAAAAATTTGGTACTCAGACACTAGGACTTGGCTTCATAAGGAGAAATTCATATCACTGTGTATATTTCAAATTAGTTGGTCATCATGTTATTTATTTGGTCTTGTATGTTCATGATGTTGTGCTAATTGGAAATGACAGGGAAATCTTTTATGTGTATTTAATGGTTTTTAGCACATGCTTTTGTGGAAAATGATGCTTTTTCCCATGGTTTTGTAGTTTTGGTTAAGGAAGTATGGTTGCATTGTAGTATAGGGTAAATGGATTGGTGGTTCATGGATGTCATAGGATATATATTGTATTGAAATACTATACAAAAGAAAATATATTGAAAAAAATCTTGCTAGTTTTCTTGGTTTGGTTTTCTCAAATAAAATTGTTGCATTAATGTTTGTTTTTTCTATTTCAATCTTCTCTTTTTTAATTAAGAATCTATTGCAGCAATTAATTGTACAGGATTAAAAAGTACACACTAGTTCTATACCAATATGTTCTTAGTTCAATTCCTCTTGTGTGTCAAAGCATAGTAGTTTACATTAATGAGTTCACTAGGGATGCCATCCACAAATGTGGGATCCCTTGTTTCTCCTAGTAGGTTTTCCCTAAAAAAAAGCATCAACTAGTGTATAATTGGAATAAGAAATGAAATATTGCTAGTATGTGTAAAGGATCTTAATATAAGGACTAACATTAAAAAAAAAGAAACTAAACATGGATTAAAACACTATCCATTTACCAAATGCACAATGATAGTAAGCTTCATGGATTTCCTTCATTAACAATATTTCTTAATCTTGTGCCTTCACTAACTTTTGCATATTCGTGCCAATTGTCAGAAGTACCACATCCCTTGAGGTAATATCCCCTTGGGTTGAATGAAATACAATTCTTCTCTAGTCCCTCAGCCCCATAGTTTGGTAGATTTTGTTGCCACTTCACCTTCCTCACATTTTATTAAGGCCATTAATCTACGCCTCCATGTCTAGCTTATATGGTTCATCCATTTTACTTTAGTCTTTAGGCCCCTAAATGATATTTTGGAGCTTTTGCTTTCTTGTAGGGAGGAAATAATAGCAAAATAGTTTTCACATTGCACACATATCATATTCAACCATGCAATGAACACTTTTAACACTCAATACATGAAATACATAGAGATTGGTAATCAAGGGTCATGTATATTGTGAGGTGAATTACATAGAGATTCTTTGCATAGAATGGGGTTCAATTTATTATAAATAAGGTTGTAATGGTTACTAGCAAGGGTTTAAAATGTGTTTGATTGTTTATTAGAACTAGGGTCAATGGTCGATGGGGATCATAGGTTTTAGTATGACAAGAATAATAGGGGTTAATAATAATGGAAATATACAAATTTTAGGGGTCATTTGAGACCACAAGGGTTATCAGAATTAAATATTTTTTTATAACAAGGAATATAGAGGTTAATATGGATTTTAGATGTTATTAACAAGGTTATGATACGATTGTCCATAGGGTGTGTAGCCCTTCAATTGGGTGGTATGATGAGCCATGAAATTAACCTATATTGTCCATATTTATATGGTCATTTATCTTTTGAAAACCTCAAGCCTTGCAATTATTAAGCACAATATTTTCTAAACTAACTAATTTTTTATCCATTTATAGTTTATTAACAAATTGATTGTGTTTGGTTAATTTGGAAATGCTTTATAAGAGTCAACGATCAATTATCTAAGTCATATGTATGTTTCATGAATGCGTTAGTAACAAGCTTGCTAATGAGATGTGAATGTTGTCCCTTTCTTTCTATGGAGTTTATGTTTGTTGCTTAATAATGAGTTTTTCATTTTTCGACACAAATAAATAACACTTATGAGCATCATAAATTCATAAAATAAATAAATAATAAAGTTCTTTCCAACTCTATAACCTCTTTCAAGCTCATATAACTTGATTGAACTTCACAAGTAAAGTGGAAACCATTCAATAGTAGAGTGACAACAATAGCTCAACCCATTCAAGAAGGTGTTGGAAAATTAATAGAGAGGGAAGTTAAAACAATTTTCCTCTTAATTACATTAACTTGTGATATTTTTCATTATTATTATTTGATTTATTAATTATCTTTTCTTATAATTAAGATTAATGCAAAGCAACAAAAGAGAGAACACAATATATAGGCATGCTGCGAGGTCAAAATCGCCCTCAAGGGGAAAACCCAGTCACAAAGTCTTCCTTCAATAGATTTAAAAGATGAGACGACCAAGACCCTTACAATCTAAACCAAGACATTCTACATCCATCAAGTCAATCTCGTTCTACATCAGTTTCATGGCTTCCTATAGCTGTCAGAATTCTTCACACTTGTCTTTGAAGAGATCACTTCTAAAACCAATCTGATCTTCCTTATCTTATGATTGCACCATTATAATAACATCAAGATACTGTGGACATATCTTTGTAGTACCACTGAACTGAAGTCATTGCAATGCATTACCAAATGGAGGTCATTGTAATTATGAATTCATCCGAACTGTTTATACTGAGATATCTGAACTTCTTTGTGTGAAGGTACCAAACATACATATCTGAAACCATATACAAACTTTTATGTCATCTCTAAGCTTCATCACCAAAACTTTCTTTGAGAAAATGTGAGTGTTGTGATTGATGTTATGCGAAGATCCCAAGCGGGTATATATAGTGGATGCCCCATGTAAATAGGATGACATATGTTCATGAAGAGTTTTGTCTTTGTTATAGGATGACATGAGTTCCTTTTATGACAATTTCTCTTAGGCCGACTTGAAGGAGTCATTGAGGACATTGACTTGATGATGGAGAATTCTTTAACCAATAAATATATTGACTTTTACAATACCTTAAAGAATTCAATGGAGGCTTGACCTATACATTTGACCCATGCATGAAACCCATGTTTTAATAAGTAAGATAGATTTCATAATAAATATTATTTTCACTTTCTTTTGAAAAATAAATTATATTTTGACTTCAAGTACAATAATGAAGATCGAACCTAGTTACATTTTCCAACACTCCCTCTTAACTAGGGAGGTATTCATATTTACATATAATCAAAGAGGTACCTGGAAGATCTCAACACATCATCTATGAAGAAGTTTAGGCACCACAATTCCATGGACTAGATTCCTGACTAGGAATATCTATCCATTGATCTCTCAACAATTTTGGCACTGCAATGCCACAGACGAGATTCCTGACCAGGGAAATCTATCCAAGTGGGAATAAGATGGACTCAATCTTTAAGCCTCTCTAGATACTATCAGTATTACTAGCTAATCATCAACCCAGAAATCGAGGTTCATTTTAGAGCTCAATGACCAATGCCATCTTTCCAACTTTGGAACCTAGACATCAACACAAAGTGCCAACTAGGTATCTTCCCAAGCAATGCTTCACTCATAAAGCCTCAACTCTCCTAGATTCAATAGATCAAGGATGCCCAATCTTTCCCAATCAATTTGATAGGTAACCATCATGCTATCAACGTCTTCAAGAGATTCACCTGTACAATCACAACCCCAATCAATAATATAATTTTACATGTACATAATCAAATAAAAACCTCTGGGGTCTTCCAGACAAATTGATGTTGCTTCTCAACTTTTCATAGTAGGAATATCAACCAAATCTTTGACAAAATATTCCTCAATCATACACTTTCCTTCCAACTTCATATGCAACAACATATTTTTCAATCAGATCACGCTTTCCTTCTTTCAGCAACACCTCAAAATGCATTCTCTAATTTCCTTCTCCTACTCATGGCCTTCACTAAAACTTATGGTTGTTGGTCCTGGTCTAGTGCATGACACATGAAGAAGAGAATCATATCTGTCACTCCCTCTTAAATAGAGATGATCTAATTATTCCTATAAAAGGAATAATACTATCACAAAATGACAAACAAGATATTATCCCAAACATGATATTATCAAAAAAAAATTCAAATGGCATTTCTCAATAACCCTAAGAAGTTTAGGGTTTTAGTCATTAATATTAGCATACCCTTAGGTTAGGTTTTTCCAAAACCTGTCTAGGGTTCTACAAAATCAATTAAGAATATTAGTGGGGTGGGTAGATTTATCAAGAGATGAATCACCCAAAACAAGAATCATTATGATTCAAGGCTAGACATAACTATGTTAGTCATGTAATGCAAACTTTCAAAATAAGATAAACAAAATTTTATAATCTAAGACATACCTGGAGATGTTTCATGACAAACCTTGTAGGAAGTGTAAGACATGATCTTCTATACCTGTAATGCATACTTTCAAGCAGAACATGTGATACCAAGGACATGAATTGACTTTTTAAATTGGATCTATAATCATGCAGGGTGGAAGCCTATGATAAGTTGTTCAAACTTTCAATCAACAATAGGACTTTTTATTTGACATCCTAGATTACTTGTAAACTCTAAAAAACAAGTATTAAGGTTCTAATCTAGGGATTAATATCTTTAACCTAGTGTAGTTATAAGTAAGAATCATTTAATGTTAAATCTAAAAAATCATGAACATACGTACCTTGTAATTGCATACCTCTTAGATGATAACTTCTTGTAGTAACATACTTACTTGGTTCCTTGTACTATCAATTTCATATTTTATAGGAAAAAATTTAGATTCTGAAAGACCATGGTGTTGTGAAAGGCTTCATCTCTGCGTTTTATGCTGAAATATCATAGTATTGAGATGGCAACGAGATTATATATACACCAAAACATCTTCATTGTGATCACCAAGACTTCATCACATAAAGGTATACGCGACTTTCTGAAATTTCTTCTTTTGAAATTTTATCCTTTTTTCTATGATTGCTTCGAAATGAGATCACTGAAATTGTACCGAAATGAGGTCACTGAGTCATTGAGATTATGCGAGTTTACTTCTGTGATTTCTCTTTGGAGATCCGAACTTGTGATGTACGTGTTGGAAAAACAATAAGTAATTCCAACCACCACCATTAATGCAGCTGCTAGATTGATCTAGAGGATTCAGTGGATGCATTAGAGAATGGACAGCTTCTTGGAGAAGCCACCGCCCCACCGAACTCCAGAAGCTTCCTTGCTGTGTATAAAAACCCTTCTTGGAAATGAAATTAGGCAAGTGTTCTGAGTTTTTGCGTGTTCATTTCTAAGTTCTGTGTGCTCTCTGATTTGGTATCAGAGCAAAGTTTAGTGTTGAGAGCGTGAGACTGTGTGATCTTGTGAGTGACCAGTAGGTTGATGTGTGAGCTTGTGAGAGTCCATTGTGTTGAGTGTTCAGATTTTATCACTACAAGTGGTGTGATTCTGAAATTTTTTTTTGTTTTGCAATTGGAGCATACTGTGATTGAAGTTTGGGTGCAGGGGCATTAATTGAAAGTTTGAGAGAGTCGCTCGTAAAGGAGCTACCAGGAGAATTTCGCTTGCGTGATGGTAAGAGAGGGCAAACTGGCTAGAGTTTCAGCTTGCATGAATACAAAGGTTCCTGCATCGCCATGTCTAAGTGTTTCACTGTAGAGAGAGTAGTTGCAATCTATTGGAGGGAGCCGAACTGTTGGAGGAAAGAGATACTGTGTAGAGACTACAGAGTGCAATTGAGAGAGATGCTGGAGGGAAGAGTTGTTGTAGTAATAGTGAGACATATTTGTTGCTTCTTGACCAAGATTACCGTCTGTTTCTATAAAAGCTCAAAGGAGCCTTCACTGCCTTTGCTGGCACAGGGTGTACATAAGGGTAAAACCATACTCTCAATATTTTTTATAAATTGGTTGCACTATATTTAATCCATACCATACCTGGTAATAAATGAAGTTTTTTAATTGATTTTAAGTTGAAGGTCCGGTAGTCTAAAAGTGAGATATTTTATATATTGGAAGTTCGAACTAAGTAAAAAAATATCTGTGGTTGTTGTTTGAGGTTTATTTTTTGTGATTTGGGAGAATACTTTGTTTTTTTTTTTTAAGTTTATGAAAATGGGTATATTTTGTATGAAGTTTTTTTAATGGTGAAATCTTGGTTTGTTTTTGGAGTAAGGAAATTATTTATTGAGGTTGTGAAAAATTTGTATCTTGGTGGTTGGTACTTAAGGATTTATAAGCTTATTGAAAATGGCTAATGTATTGGCAGAATCTTATTTATCTGAATCTAGATGGTGAAAATTATGCAAATTGGAAGTTTAAGTTGCATACTTTGATGGAAGGCAACAATACATGGGCAATTGTGTCTGGAGCTGAAGTTAAGCTAGTGTCCCCTCAAGCCACAGATGTTGCAATTCAAGATTGGGAGCAACAGGAAAACAAAGCAAAGGTGTTCCTACAGATGACGGTTAAGGACAACATTATTCCACACATTAGAGAATGCAAAACATCCAAGGAGACATGGGACACTCTCAAAAATTTGTATGAGACGAAGACTACAAATCGAATGTTGTATTTAAAGAGTAAGCTTCTTTCAATTAAGATGGAAGAAAATGAAAGTGTTAGTGATTTTATTTCTAGAATTAAAGATCTAAAGGGTAAACTAGGTGACATTGGTGAATCAATATCTAGTACAGACTTGGTTACTGTGACATTAAGTGGAATGCTTGATGAATATCAAATCTTTATAACTGGTCTTTCAGCTAGAGAGAAGGCTCCTACTTTTGATGAGTTGGCAGGTATACTTATGCAGGAAGAAGAGTGGAGAAGAAGCCTTAAATAGAAATCTCCCAATTTAGATTTGGCATTGATGGCCAAAAGGAAGCAGTCCTTCAAAGGCAAACAGTGGGAGAAAAATAAAGGAAAAAAGTCATAGGTAAAATCATTTCAAGGTACCCCTTTACCAAGGACAAATGCCAAATCAAGTAGAGATGATGTGTGTTATGACTATGGAAACCCTGGTCATTTTGCTAAGAATTGCATGAAAAGGAGATCTGATCAATTTAAACAAAGAAGGCATTCAGGAAATTATGTTGATAGAGATGAAGCAATTAGTCAAGATGTTAGCAATATTAAATTGTTTGTGTCCAATGCTACTTTATCAACAGAAACTAATGATGATAATGCTTGGTTTATAGATTCTGGTGCATCAATCCATATGTCATGCAAAAGGGATTGGTTTGATACTTATCATGAGATTAATATTGGTGGACACATCTATTTAGGAGATAATAGATCACATGAAATTAAAGGATATGGTAATATAAGTGTTATGATGCCTAATGGACAAGAAAAACAAATTCAAAATGTGGTGTATGTTCCTGGATTAAAGAAGAACTTAATTTCAGTCTCTACTATCACAGATCAACATTTAAAAGTTGAATTTGTGAAATCACATTGTCTAATAAAGGATGTGTAGGACAACTACAAGGTTGTTGCAAAAGGAATGAGAGTTGGAGGCTTATACAAGTTGGATGTAATGAAGAATGGGCATCAAGCTTTGGCATCAATAGGCATGTCAACTATAGAGCTTTGGCATCAAAGTTATTGACACTTAAATAATAATGACCTAATGTTACTACAAAAGAAATTGATGGTAGAAGGTCTTCCAATTATAAAGGGTGAACACTTTGAATGTGAAGGTTGTGCACTAGGAAAACAACATAGGGAAGAATTTCCTGTGCATGAAATAAAAGAAAACGTGAAATACTTGAACTAGTGCATACTGATGTATGTGGTCCAATGCAAACTAAGTCACTTGGGGGAGCATATTACTTCCTTATATTTATTGATGATAGCACTAGATACACATAGGTATACTTTATAAGAAACAAAAGTGACGTGTTTGAATACTTTAAAGAATTCAAGAGTATGGTTGAAAAGAAAATAGGAGAAAACATTAAAATACTTTGATCAGATAAAGGTGGTGAATACACTTCAGGAGCTTTTATCAAATATTGCAAACAAAATGGAATTATGCAACAATTTACAGTACCACATACACCTCAAAAAAATGGAGTAGATGAAAGAAAGAATAGAACATTAGTTGAATGTGCTCGAAGTATGTTAAAAAGTAAAGGACTTTCTAATAGTTTTTGGGTTGAAGCCGTCAACACATCTGTATATCTTAAAAATAGAAGCCCTACTAAGTATCTTGAGCACAAAACACCATTTGATGCATTTTATGGGTTTAAACCTAAAGTTAGTCATTAAGGATATTTGGTTGCAAAGCCTTTGCTCATATTCCTAAAGAGGATAGGAGAAAGTTAGATGCCAAAGCCATCAAATGTATTTTGATTGGATATTGCACTGATCAAAAAGCATATAAAATGTATGATCCAAGTACTCACAAGGTCTTTGCAAGTAGAGATGTAATATTTCATGAGCATGTAGATAAACAAATAAAAGAAGATGAACATAATACATGGAAGTCTTCTTATGAAAGCTTTAAGGGAGAAGAAGAAGTTGTGGAATCAACTCAAGAACTAGAACACAAGGACATTCCAAAAGACACATCAAGGAATCAAAGTCCACAAAGAAATGAAGGCACCCCACAGAAAAGAAAAGGAGAAGGTACTCCACAAAGTAATGAACCCCTAAGAAGGTCAACATGACAGATTCAAGCCCCCATTAGGTATAAAGATTATGCTTTAATGTCTCAAGTAATGAGTATTTTTGAGCCTTTGAATTATGAACAAGCCAAAAATCATAAAGAATGGATGGAAGCTATGAAAGAAGAATATGACTCTATAATGAAAAATGAAACTTGGAAATTAACAAAATTACCTGAAAATAAAGTCCCTATAGGATCAAAATGGTTGTACAAGACAAAATTTAATGCAGATGGTAGTATAGATAAGTATAAGGCAAGATTGGTTGCAAAAGGATATTCACAAAAAGAAGGTATAGATTATGAAGTTACCTTTGCTCTGGTTGCAAAAATGAATACAATTAGAATAATGATAGCATTGGCAACTAAATATGATTGGAAGCTACATCAATTAGATGTAAAGTCAACTTTTCTAAATGGTGACTTAAAAGAAGAGATTTATCTTGTTCAACCAGAAGGATTTGTAAAGAAAGGACAACAACATCTTGTATGGAAGTTAAAAAAGGCCTTATATGGACTCAAACAAGCTCCTAGATATTGGTATGAGAAAATTGACAAATTCTTCTTTCAACAAGGATTTAAAAAGATAAAAAATGATCCTAATTTGTATATCAAGACAGACAGAAATGGGGATATAGTATTACTTTCTATATATTTTGATGATTTAATAATAACAGGGAGTGTTGATAAATTAATCACAGATATAAAAATGAAATTATCACAGGAATTTGAGATGAAGGATCTTGGTGAGATGCACTATTGTCTAGATCTTGAAGTATGGAGAAATGATGGAAGAACCATAATCACACAAAGAAAATATACAAATGAAGTGCTAAAGAGATTTCATATGAATGTAAAGCAGTGAGTACTCCATTGGAACAAAATATCAAATTAAGAAGTGATGATGGAACAAAAGAGGTAAATGGAACATTGTATCGACAATTAGTGGGAAGTCTGAATTATCTCACTACCACCAGACCACACATTGCTTATGCAGTAAGCATACTTAGTCAATTCATGGCTAAGCCTCATGAAAGCCATTTGATAGCTGCAAAAAGGGTCCTTCGATATTTAAAGGGAACTATCAATTTTGGTATTGAATATACTAATGCTTGTAATGTTGAATTGACAGGTCATTCTGATTTTGACTGGGCTGGAAATCCAGATAATAGAAAATCCACCACTGGATATCTCTTCAATATAGGATCGGGAGCTATATCATGGAGCAGTAAGAAACAAGCAACAATTTCCTTGTCATCAACTGAAGCAGAATATAAAGCATTATGTAGTGGCACCTGTGAAGCTATATGGCTCAGAAGAATACTTGAAGATGTTGGTGAAGGTCAACAAGAACCTACAGTGATCAGATGTGATAATCAAATCACCATCAAACTGGGGAACAATCCTGTATGTCATGCAAGGTCAAAACATATAGACACACAATATCATTTTGTAAGAGAAAAGGTCCAATCAAAAGAAATTTCTCTAACGTACTGTAATACAAATGAGAATGTAGCTGACATATTCACTAAGCCTCTTGGGAAGACAAAATTTGAGTTTTGTAGAAGTAAGTTATGTGTTGTAGAAAATCAAGATTATATTGTAAGGTTAGCTGAGACTTAAACTAGCAGGCATGTCAATTAATAGTATGTTTACAGTGTATTATATTTGTTATATGGTTGGAATTAAGGGGGAGTGTTGGAAAAACAATAAGTAATTCCAACCACCGCCATTAATGCGCAGCTGCTAGATTGATCCGGAGGATTCGGCGGATTCGGCGGATGCATTGGAGAATGGACAACTTCTTGAAAAAGCCACTGCCCCACCGAACTCCAAAAGCTTCCTTGCTGTGCATAAAAACCCTTCTTGGCAATGAAATTGGGCAAGTGTTCTGAGTTTTTGCATGTTCATTTCTGAGTTCTGAGTCACTCTGATTGTATGTTGTTAACTATCATCACTATAGGGATAGAGATTGCACCGAAGTTAAGTCATCGTAATAGCACTTGAGAGGATCTGAGAGCTCGAGTAAATGTCACTGTGAAAGCGCCCAATAGCAGTGCGAGTTTATCTTTGTAAAGACAACGAGCCTTTTCCACAAAAGTAGCACCGAACTTAAGTCAACATATTGTGGTGTATGATAATTCATTACTGAAAGTCTCTGCTGTAATACCCATCATTTTAAATAAGTATGCCGAGCTTGTTTTTGTATTTGTTACTACAATTCATCGAAACTTATCCACCGAATTATATCTACCATAGCATCAAACTGAGTCTACTTATTCGAACTCCTCAAGTGATACCGAAAATGTGTTTCTTCCTTACTGTGTTATAGCACTCAGAACTAATTCACAATAATCTCAAAGATCTCACCTTATGTGGCATCATCGAGATCATCCGAGCTTCAATAAAGAGGTAAGTTAAAATTAATTTCATTAATTCAACACTGCCTTTTATCATGACCATAGCTATGATACCAGATTGGAAAATCAATAAAGAGGTAAGTTAAAACAATTTTCCTCTTAATGACATTAAATTGTGATTATTTTCATTATTATTATTCGATTTATTAATTATATGTTCTTATCATCAAGATTAATGCTAAGAAACAAAAGAGAGAACACAAGATATATATATGCTGGCAGGGCAAAACCTCCTCCCTCAAGGGGAAAACCAGTCCCACAGTCTTCCTTCAATAGATTCCAAAGATGAGACAATAATCTAAACAAAGGCATCCTCCATCCATCAAGTCAATTTTGTTCTGCATCAATTTCATGGCTTCTTGTAGCTGTCAATCTTCTTCACACTGGTCTTTGAAGAGATCACTTTTGAAACTAATCCGAGCTTCCTTATCTTGTGATTGCACCATTATAATAGCACCGAGATATTGTGGGCATATCTTTGTGGTACCACCGAACTGAATTCACTACAATGCATCACCGAATGGAGGTCACTGTAATTCTGAATTCATCCGAACTATTTATACTGAGATATCTGAACTTATTTCCGTTAAGGCACCGAACATACACATCTGAAACCCTATACGTACTTCTGTGTCATCTCCGAGCTTCATCACCGATGCTTTCTCCGATAAAATGTGAGTTCTGTGATTAATGTTATGCGAAGATCCCAAGCAGGTATATATAGTGGTTTCCCCATGTAAATAGGCTGACATATGTTCATGAAGAGCTGCGTCTTTGTTATAGGCCAACATGAGTTCCTTTATGATAATTTCTTTTAGACTGACTTGATGATGGAGGAGTTTTTAACCAATAAACATATTGACTTTCACAATACCCTAAATCTTTTAATGGAGGCTACATTTGACGAGCATGAAAATTGTGTTTTAATATGTGAAATCAATAAATTACATTTTGATTTTAAGTACAATAATGAAGCCCAGACCTAGTTACAATTTCCAGCGGAAGGAAGATGAGTATATGATCTTTCTTTTCTAGCATTACCTCAACTTGATGAAAAAAGAAGATGAGCATATGCATATTTCTCTCTGAAAAACCACCAATTTTTCAAACCAAGAAGGATAATGTTCCTAAGAATTCATTTCTTCAGCATCCTAATAGCATGATAGTTAACCACCATTGATAATTTGGAGATTCTTGGTGAGTAGTTTGGGGGAATCTTAGAATTCCTTAGCATCCACCTTAAGGAATCCAAAATCTCCCGATAGAAATTTACCTATATGTAGTATAATTTTAGCTAGATTCTCTTTATTTGGGTTTGATTACAAGGTAGACTTGCAATCTAAAAGAAAATTATGAAAATTTCTATTATAGAGTTTACTTAAATGTTAATATAGGCTTCTTTAATTCTATCTGAGTCAAGGCCTAGTTGAAGGCATTTATTGGTGAATGGACCAAGTTTCTATGTATATTTTGTGATTTTATTTACATTTCTTAGTTGTGTGTATTAAGGTTCCTCATTTTACCATCCTACATCCATGTGGGTGGTTGATAAATTGTTATAGGTTTGTTTTAGTGGTTGATAAATTGTTATATGTTTGTTTTAGTGGTTATCTATTCATTGCATTTATTGTTTTAGTTTTTCCACCAACATACCATGACCATGTGATTGGTAGAAAAAATATTACGTTGTTGAGAGCATTGTAAAATTAGTTGCTTTTCATAGCATTCAACTTTACTTCCTATTTCATTCATATTTTGGTTTATGAGTTATTTTATTTTAACCATTGCATTTCATCTATGAAGACTTATAAGGTGATTATAAAAGTTCAAACCTAGAGAGCCAAGGGATACTTTGTGCTTTTGACAACTTGGCCTACATATTGCCTAAATTTTGAATAGTTTAAATTAGTTATAGGAGTTCACTATGTTTAATTCCAAGTTATTTAGAGTTGGCATGTAAATTAATTTAGTAGCATTTGAAACCTTGAAGGTTGCATAGAATAGCACATTGTAGCTTTAAACGTTACATAACTTGGTTTATTATTGAAGTGTAACGTAAGGGATTTAGCAACTCATAATTGGTATAATTCTTTATCAATTTAGTTCACAACATTTAGTTACATGTTATTTAGTGTTAGCATAGTAAATCAATTCAGTAGCATTTGAAACCTTAAAGGTTGCATATAATAGTGTACAACACCTTGAAATATTATAGAGCCTAGTTGATAATTTAAGTGCAACTTAGGGGATTTAGTAGCTCATAATTGATATAATTCTTTAGCTCACCACCACCTTTTTTCATTGTTTCTAGGGAGGTGCTAAAATTTTCAAGGAATAATTTACCTCTAAATCAAATGTTTTTTAGTGAAGAATCCATTGTGAGAGAAGGAACTTGAGTTCTCAATTGTTTCCATTTATAGTGGCTTTCTTTTATGTATTTAGTGGTTTTATTTGGTGTATAATGCATGCATCATTATAGAGATAAGTTAAGTAATTTTCTAATAAAATCTAATTACCTAGGTGTAGCATAGAGTGGATATTAGGAAGGAAGAACAAGGGGAAGTACTTGAGTTGTTTTATCGAATCTCTAAGTTAAAGAAAAATGGTTTTACTAAAGATTTATTTAGACAATCTATTCTAGGGATTCCCATTGGGGCATGTAAAGGCATATAATGGAGTATTGAGGGCCTGAAACTAAGCAATAATGGTGAATTGTTGAAAAAATCACTATAGAGGTACTCACAAATGTTACTATTTGGATTAATATTACTCTTTGTAAATCCTAGACTTGGGAAAAACCAAAATATTTTGAATCTTCTTCATATTCTTGAAGGTTTCTTTATTTTTTTCAATATAGTAGAAGAGAGAGTAGAAATTGAGCTAATGGTTTTCTAGTTTCCCATTCAAGAAATAGAGGATAAAGTAAGAACGAAGAATATTAACCTCATCATCCTTCCTCATTTCCATGGGATGGAAACAAAAGACCTTGAAATTTTCTTATTTGAATTTGAAGTCCTCTACAAATTCCATAATTAGAAATTTGATGCTTATGAACTGAAATTGATTCCTTCCACCTTGAAGGAGATGACACTCTAGTGGTTCATGGGTTTTGATGGAGATCATATTTGTACATGGGACCAAATGAAGGTCTTATTCACAAAAAAATATTAGGAGTATTATAATGCAAGACACACCAAAGATGAAATCTTCTACATGAATTGAGGAGAAGACAAGTCCTTAGAGGACTATGTTGAGAAATTTCACTTTAGTTACAAGAGGTCTACTAATTGTAGATTGAATGATGTTTCCCTCAAGTTAATCTTAAGAGGATTTATATATGAATGGATGGATACCTTTTAATGGTGTTGGACCCACCAACATGTCAGGGGATCTCCCCGGTAAGAAGTCCCAACTAGACTTTAGACCGTTTGGTGTAGGAGTCCCAACAATGGGTCGTACGGTATCACCTTGCCTGCGGTTTTGCACAGAGGCGAGTAAGATGTCCCTATTGGTAGAAAGGGTGTGACATATGCAGTAAGTCAAGGAAGGTTCATGAACGGTTCTAACACGTGGAGGGTGAGGTGAGTGCACCCCTTGGAAACCTGTGAAAGCATGGAGTTAAGAAGGGAATGCACGAGCAAAGATGCATCACAACATGGAAGGAAAGTAAGCTAACAATCCAAAGTGATGGTTAAACCAAAAACACATTTCAGTAAGATTCATACATACACTTATAGAAAATAGCTACACATGCATGCGTAAGAAGATATATACATATATCATTTAGAGTAAACAAGATAGATCAAATACAATACGACATATGCATGAAATATGTTGGCTCTATTATATTAAGAAGTGTAAGTTCCAGTCATGCAATACAACCATAACCAACCACTAGTTCCGACAGCGGAACGTTACAATCACTATCGCCTGCTCCTCCAAAGAGATATACTAGCTCTACATAGTGGAGAATCCAAGGCTTGTCAATACTCTCCAAGCTTTCTCTAAGATACTCCTATCGGAAGCTTGGTTGAACAAAAGCCTCTATAATGAGTTATGAGGGAATATATATAGCAAAGGTTGGGGTGGCCCTTGATATTCCCCTTTGTGACAGTTCATCTCCCCTCATGATTCTTCATCTACCCTATGAATGTTACATCCAACTATTGACACATGAACTTCCACTTGACAAGACATTACATACAATCTGCACACGTACCCATGTGAGACAAAATAGGCTTGAGAAAGCCATGTAAACATCACCATGACTCAGAAAACTATGCTATGGGAAGACCAGCTCTTCAATATCCTCATGGTGATCAATAATAGCGAACTGATTTCAATCTCGGTAGTCCACGATGGTGTATGTTTACTGTAAGGTGACATCTTTCTAGAAACGAACTCTTGCCTCCAGAGCATCTAGGTATACTGCTCGAGCTCCTCTGTCCAACTCATCTAATAACATCTGCATCATTGTCTTGAATGTAGTTGGACCAGCAACATATTGATGCATGGTGTCTTCACTGATCATGTTGAATTATGGTATGTTCTATGCTTAGAGCAATTTACTTCTTTTTGTTGTTATTTTCCACAAATTAGCAATTACATGTACATAAAGTAAAGTGCAGATAGAACATTAAACGATCGATAGAAAACAAGCTAAGACAAGAGACACAAGATGTGGCAGCTAGCCAGGGACAAACCCCAATATGGGGAAACCCTTTGATAAAATCTTCTTTTATCTTCATTAATTCAGCAGAGAGAAATAGTACATAAATCTGATTTACATCAGTAGCAGCAAACCCAAGATCAGCCGTCATCTAGGGCAGACAATATCTTGCAAACCGACTGTCGGATCGGCTTGATTCTTTCACCAAAATTTGCGGCCTTCTGAGGAGAGTCAAATCCACCTACAACACAGTTCAGAGAGGGAGAAAGATGGTCAACATTGTTCAAACTTATGATCTGCAGTTGCAACCCTAAATCTATGTCCTTCCTTCCACACATGTGTGAGAAGAGTCTCTTTCTGCGTAGTAGGAGAAGAGCCTCTTTTTTGCATAGGAGAGAGAGAGAGATGTGATGAGATGAGTGTGTCCAAATGAGGAAAGACATCTTGTATTTATACACAACTATTGATGATTGAATAGATGCGACTGTGGGGCTTCTGAGCCTACATGAGTTGCTGGTTGGCTTGATAATTATTCCATAATCAATATAAATTCATATCTCCATAAATACTTATCGGAATCGGATGATCTTTAGATCAATCCTACACCTCTCCACGAGATGAATCTAATAAAAATATTGTCAACCATGAATAAGATGACCCACATGGATTTTGGCCCTAGTTGCCAATTTTAACACTCCCTCTCAACTAGGGAGAATTCCATCTGCAATTCATTTGTTAGTCGCTATTATTCATCCATCAAATGCATTGTCTTATACAGCTTGAACCCTACTCTGCTCTGCTCTATCCTGCATGCTTTGCTTTGTTTTGTTCTACCCTGTTATGATCTGTTCTACTCTGCTTTGTTCTGTTCTTCCCTGTTATGATCTGCTCTAATCTTGTTCTGTTATGCTATGCTCTGCTTTGTTTGAATTATGAAGAAGAAGAAATGATCGAGGATGTATCATACTGACTCAAAGTTAGTCTCAGAGTGTGTATAACTGGTCCTAAACCAGTCTCAACTGGCTCGAAGTTAGTTTCATAGTGGGTACAACTCCTACCACTGGTCCCAGACCAATATCATCCTCCACTGACTCAAAGTCAATCTCAGAGTGTGTACCACTGGTCCCAGACCAGTCTCAACCGACTTGAAGTCAGTGTCATAGTAGGTACCACTCCTACTATTGGTCCCAAACCAGTCCTCCATTGACCCAAAATCAGTCTCAGAGTATGTACCACTGGTCCAAGACTAGTCTTAACTGACCCGAAGTTAGAGTCATAGTGGGTACAACTCCTACCACTAGTCCCAGACCAGTATCACTGATCCCAGATCAATGAAGGTCATCCTAGCATAGGGAGTATGGTAGATATAGCGATGCATCCATTGGTACTACTATGGTCCCTATCCTCATTTCCTTGCTCATTGATCAGATGAGAGGTACTTCCCATGAGTCCCAGATTGCATGGGTAGGATGCCTCGACAGGAGAACTAATCAATCCTATCCACAAGAGAGTGAATCATCCTATCCCACAAGAGGGTGAACCATCTTGTCCCATAAGAGAGAAAATCATCTTGTCCACAGGAGAGCGAATCATCCTATCCATAGGAGAGTGAATTATCCTATCCACAATCACCATGGAGAACACATCATCCAAGCCTCACAGGAGAACTAATCATCCTGTTACACAATCATCATGGAGAACACATCATCCAGACCTCACAGGAGAACTAATCATCCTGCTACACAATCGTCATGGAGAACACATAATCCATACCTCACAAGAGAACTAATCATCCTGCTACATAGTCGCCACGGGGTGTTACAGGGAAAGTTTTGATTCTATTACCCAGTGGTCATATGTCACTCCAAGAAGTACCTCGCATGCCCCCCAGAGTTATAAGAGCTCCATGCACCATATAGGACCCTCATTAGAGGGTGTCTGAATGACACCAAGTCATTCTCGAAAAGTCAAAAATTTGACCTTTCCTAGGGGCTTTGTCAGAATGTCGACGACTTGTTCATCTGTACCGATATGTTGGAGCCTTATAGCTCCCCACTGCACCATATCTCGAATATAGTGGTACCTGATATCGATATGCTTGGAGCGATCATGAAATACAAGATTCTTTGACAAATGAATCCCACTCTGGTTGTCACATAGGATCACGGTGGTATCCAATGTAAATCCAAATAACTCACTGAAGAGCTTTCGCAACCAGACTGCCTCACAGGAGACCATGCTAGCAGCAATATACTCTGCCTCAGCAATGCTCTGAGCCATCGACTTCTGCTTCTTGCTCATCCAGGATATCGAAGTAGATCCCAAGGAGAAATAGCACCCGAAAGTGCTCTTACAATCCACCACACTGCCTGCCCAAATAGCATCAGTGTATCCAAGTAGTCTCACATCTCCGGCAGTGTATCTCAGCCCATATGTAATTGTGCCACGAAGATATCGTAACAGATTCTTGGCACCAATCTAATGTATGTGGTGAGGTTCAACCATACGTTGACTTAATGTGTTGACTGCAAAGCATATATATGGATGGGAGTTCACTAATAACATTAATGCTCTGACGAGTTGATGATACTTGATGGCATTTCGTAAAACAGGTCAAGCAGCACTACCGCTTAACTTCTTAAAGTCAAGCTCCATTGGGTTAGTAACAGGCTTGCAGTCCAGAATATTTCCAATATCTTCACCATATATTTTCCTTGAGATAGGAAAATTTCCCTTGGCTTCTGCTAGACTTCAAGTCCTAGGAAATAGTGCATCAATCCTAGGTCCTTCATTTCAAATTCAGAAGCTAACTCCCTCTTACATTTGTGAATGAGAGGGTCCGCACCTATTAGAAAGAGGTCGTCCACATACAACACCAGTATGAGAGGTTTGTCATCTTCAACCTTAAAGTAAAGGTTAGGATCGACTTCTCTCTTAGTGAATCCCAGCTTCATCAAGTAGCTATTGATCCTCTCATACCATGCTCGGGGTGCTTGCTTTAGCCCATAGAGAGCCTTCTTCAACCTGCATACATGAGATTTTCAATCATAAATATCAAATCCTTCGGGTTGCTCCACATAGACCTATTCTTTGATTGAACCATGCAAGAACGTGGTCTTAACATCCATCTGATGTAGTTTTCATCCTTGTGAAGCCGCAAGGGCTATGATCGAGCAGATGGTGGTATATCTGGCAACAGGTGCACATATCTCATCATACTCTTTTTCTTTCGGTTCCCTGGTGTCAGCGTCTTGAGAGCTCCTCACTGTAGGAAGATTGTTCACCTTGTTGAGAGCCATATCTTTGTCAAAGGAGACATCATGACTAATCACGACTTCCCTTTGATTGGCTACATGGATTCTATAGCCCTTAGTATTTTCACCATAGCCCATGAAGATTCCTTTCTTTCCAGATGCACCCAATTTATTCCTTTTGTCTTTCGGCACATGAAAATATACAAGGCTTCCAAAAATTCTAAAATGAGATACATCAGGTTTCTTACCAGTGAACATTTCTTCAGGAGTCTTGGAACCCAATGCTTGATGAGGGCATCGATTTTGTACATATACGACAATGTTTGCAGCTTCGGCCCATAGAAACTTCAGAAGCCTTTGATCATGGAGCATGGCACAGATAGCTTCAACAATCATACAATTCTTCCTTTCCGCCACACCATTCTATTCAGGAGTATATGGTGTAGTAGTCTCCCTCTTAGTGCCAGCCTCTTTACAAAAGTCATGAAACTCATTAGATTCATATTCAGTTCCATTATCAGTCCTTTGATTCTCGTTCAAGGCTTGAGATGTGTCATAAGACATGACACCTAGCAGACTTCCTCCAACCTGATATAATGAATCAACTCGAAACCCAAGAGTGAAGGCATCTTTAATATTGTTTTTCCATGCACATACCTTGCTATTGATGAAAGCCACCTTGTAGCCTTTGTCTTCCATTGCCGAAATGGACACCAGGTTCTTTTTGAGGTTAGATACATATAATACATCCTATAAGTGGATCGTATTATCTTGATTCAATTTGAGAGAGACATTACCTACACCTCTCATAGGATATTTCATATTATCTCCAAGGACAATTTCTAGGTTAGATTCTTTCTCTATCAGATTATGGAGAACTTCTTTGTAACTAGTGAAATGCCTTGAGGCACCACTATAATATTCTTCCTGCTTATTGTCAACAATGTTAGATTCATACCTAGAATTTCTAGCCTTCTTGAATGATTGTCCTTGTAGAAATTTTTGAATAATTTAACACATATTCAGCAGAGATTATCCTGATCATGTACTATTGCGGAAAACATACACAATACATAAGCTCCTCTACGTTGATCATCAATATAGCAGCATCAATAATAATAAAACATCAAGAGCATTCACACATTAACACAGTATGTATCCCGGGGAAAGCATCTCATTAAAACCCCAACTATCTGTATATTAATGATTGATTCATGTAACATTACATAGCATAATACTTCTCACAAGTATCTCCACCTCTGTTACACACAATACAGCTCAGATCTGATCTCCAGATCTCTTCCACTGCTTGC
>APFE030356548.1:6732-23990 GCA_000404065.3 Pinus taeda | reverse complement strand
TTTTCATGATATTTTTACTATTGCTAATCCATTTTGAGATTGCTCTTTTCCATAAGATAACAAATTAAAGAGCCATCAAGAGTTTAAATTTAGATTTTGTTGATAAATTAATTTGAATTTTTATTTTCAAAAGTTTTGGAATTTGGATTTTATTTGCAAATTGGATATGCTTTTAAACATATTTTTTTAATTTGTTTGCATGATTGGTTATTTATATCATCATCTAGAGTTTTATAGGAATGTGTTTGAAGCAACAAAGAAATAAAATGATTTTCCATGTTCTCAAATTTGATCTCGAAATTTTTATTTAACTGTCATTGAGATAGTTTTATTTTTTGGATTAGATTTATAAACATTGTAAATATGATTATGAGTTTGAGCTACGGGTTCCATTTTTTTTGCAAAAATATGTTTTTTTCACTACTATACGAGACTTATTTTGTAGAAAATTGGCTACATTTTGGGCTAGTGAAAGGAAAACTCTTTGTTGTAACCTGTTGACAGTGCTGGACCCACCAACATTCAAGAGGATCTCCCCATTAAGAATTCCCAACTAGATGTCAGACTGTTTGGAGTAGGAGTCCCAGTAGTGGGTGGTAATATAGTGCATTGACCATGGTAGCATGGAGAGATACATGTGATAACTTTGGTCGGAAGAAATTTTATGACCATGTAGCGAGTCAAGGGAGATGCATGGGCATTCTAATACACAGATGCAAAAGGAAGTGTGTCCCTTAGAAGACTATAATAGTATGCAACCTAGAAGGAATACACGAGCGGAATGACATCACAAGCTGCAATGCGAAATAATCCACAAAACAAAGTGACGGGTTAATCCAACAACACCCCTTCAACCAATTTCATACAATTGCATATAAAATAGTTCATAAGAAAATGCATAAGTTAAACAACATACATTACTAAAGTAAACAGAATAGTTGAACTACAATAACAACATATGCAAGAAAACATGTTGGCTCAGTTATATTATTATAAGTGAACGTTTCATCCATACATACACCATTGACAACAACTAGCCCCAATAGTGGAACATTACAATCAAGAACACTCACTCCTCCAAAGAAGTATACTTGCTCTCACTGTGGAGAATCCAAACCTCATCATAATACTTGCAAGCCTTCTCTAAGCATAAGGCTAGCCAAAATATTGTCTCCCAAAAGATGTTTATATGAGTTACGAGGTTCTATTTATAACAAAGGGTGGGGTGACCCTTGACACTCCCCTTTGAATATTTGACTACCCTCATAAGTCTTCAAATTCTTTAGAAATAAATCATGACATTACATAGTGAATGTTCACATTCCACTAATGACACTTGGAACTTCACTTACAACATATTTGCAAATAACATACATTTTCAACGTTTACCCGCATGAGAAAAAGCTAGAGACAGTGGAACAAAAAAAACACTATGACTTAGAAGTTTGGGGAAAGACCAACTCAGAAACATCCACTTGATGCTTCTTGTGATGTATTGATGCCAAGCTTGGTACTCGTGATGATGTCCCCAAACTGCATGATGGTGTCTTTTTGATACCCAACTCTTTCCTCCATAGCTTCCAAGTATATGATCTTGGAACTTGTGTCCAACTCATCCTAAAGCATGTTCAGCATGGTGTTGACTATGATGGGACCACCAATGTACATATGCATGGTTTCTAAGTTCAACTCCAAGTCATTGTTAGTGGCCCCTTTCCTTAGCTTCTCCATGTACCTGTCGATCTCTAGTCGGACTTGGCTCTTTTGCTTAGCCTCGGTGACGGAACCAATTGAGGGGATGTAGTGCGTTCTCACCATAACATCCAAACCCTTGTACAACTATGCATATGAAGCCTATATGCTACTAATGGATGGGTCGAGCTGCTCATAGTTCTCGATCAAGATTTGGACCTCTTCTTTATCAATCTTTTCTTGTGGCTTCATCATCTTTGGAATGTGAAGTGGGACCCCCTTATAATGCAATATGCACTCTTGCAGATGGGTGGTGGTAGGATGTATGTTCATAAGAGTTTTAACAAACTCCTTCCTCTAGTGCTGCAAGCCATGCACAAAGACAACTTCTTTATGAACAATGACAAATTCATCATATATTTTTTGCATGGTGGTCTCAAGTGTTGATCCTATAGTTAGTATTTCTTTCCTCATCTCTGCCAATGCGGAAACTCCACTCTACTCTCAAGATTGTTCTGCTTCTTGCATGGCTACCTATAAGAACTTTTTCATTTGTCCATTTTTGGCCAACAAGTACTTGACATTGGAGATTCTTGCTCTAGCATAGGCTAAGGTGGCTTCATGAAGAGCGGTTGGATGCTTCTTAGTGTTTGGCACTGTCATCCTTTCCTTTCTGAATGCAGTTGATGCAGGATAATCCGAAATGTTCTTCCTTCACATCTTTACAATCTTCTTCTAAAACTCATCAAATGGAATATTGTAGGCATCCATGACAATATCATCATCAAGGAGTACAACATCTCCTTGTTCGCTTAGGACTAGTTCTAACACTAGAGGTGGTGGAGACTGAGAGGTGGGCTCGAGTGCTGTTGACATGAGATCAGTGTCCTCATTTTATGGCTCTTGATATAAATCCATGCCTGTCTACTCAATCAACTACTCAATTTGGTGAGCCATTTCCTGATCCTACGTCTGTTCACTGTCTAACTCAATTGTTGGTTTTTCTGACTTCTCAACCTATATGGGAACTATTTGATCAATCATTTCACCTTACATTTATTCTTCCTCCTTTTTCAACTTTTCTTCTCTTTCTCTTCTTCTCAACTCTTTTTCCTCCCTCAGCTTCTTCTCCATCTCCTTCAACTTCAGTTTTGTGACTTACAAACTTTTCTTTTATCTTCTTCCACTTTGTTGCAGCGTCCTCTACTTCCTTTTTTCTTCTACTACCAAAGCTTCCTACATGAATATTGAGTACACTTTTACTCTACAACTTTTTTCTCCTTGTATTATGTTAGCAACTTCCTCTTTTCATGATCTTGTGATGGATTATTGCCTTCTACCACTACAGCTAGACTTGCCTCCATGTTTGTTTTTACTCCTTTTCTATGGACATTTGAGTGTCTGCATATATTGGAAAGTTAACTACACTTGCTCAAATGCTCCCCCAGTATTTCTTCTAGTGTCCTTTTCTGAAGCACATCTCTTTGGTGCCATGGTACAATTAGTGTCAGAGAGAAGTGTTTGAGAAGTCTGGTACATGTGGGACAAGAAGGACACTTATGGCAAGAAAAAATTAGCTTCTACAAATGTAGTTTTACAACATGATCAAGCATAAATCAGGGCATCTAATGAGAGAGATTTTGTAACTTTGACCAATAGGGGTGACTGAATGACTGGATGAACAACACACTACATAGTCCTAGTGGTCAGTGTGGAAGCTTGATGACTAGAAATTCGTAATGCGTAGTTCAATCTAGGGAAAGCTTGGGAGAGATTGTGCATTACACAATCTCAGTGACCAAGCTGGGAGACTAGATCCTCGAACTACGCAGTGCTCAAATGGAGCCAACACAGGACAACCTCTGTGCAATTCTATAAGCCAAGGAAAAGGCCTTCATTGTTGAAAAATGTGCAACAAGAAATGTTAAATTTAGAATGTGCTAAAAATAGGAATCCTAAAAATAGCATGTCTAAAAATAGCAGTTTGGCCAGTGACGTCATTGCCCACCTTGGGTGAGAGGTGAAACTGCTAAAAATATAAATTTATAAAAATAGAATTTCTAGGTCCCTTCTTATTTATAGTAGTCCCTGGTCTATCTATAGGAAGTAAAAACGAATTTGGCCTTAACAGTAGTTTAAAATATTAATTAATTAATCTCCATGAGTTAATTAGTTAAGGAAAAACAAGCTTGAATTCTATGTGAGGACATGCAACAATTTATCTATTAATTGATGAATTTATCCATCAGTTGAAGAGATAAGGATGAGTTGTAATTAGTTCGCTCAGTTAACTGAGTCAAAATCCAGTTAGATTAATTTAACAAGTTGTTAAATTAATGAGATGCAGTTTGTTAATGCTTGCATGCATGTAACAACTGGTATTTTTAGATAACTGAATATTATAGCTTAAATAACTCATGCATGTTAGTTCAGACAAAGACCCAGTTGAGATCAGAGAAGGGACAATGTACTATCAGTCGGATGAATATTTTTCCTATAAAGGAAGCTCATCCATGATGAGGATTTATCTCCTTCAGGTTTGTGCAGTTATTTCAGAGGTTAGTGTTGTGTGTGAGGTGAGAATCACACAGGTTGCAGCTGGAGGACCTAGGAAAAACTGTGCAAAGAATAGGAGGCTTGGAGTGTAGAGAAGAAGGTTTGTGCGAAGCCTTTGACTATCTATGAGTAGAAGAGGGATTTTACTGAGAGCTGGATAGATTCTGAGCTAAGGCTTTGTGTAATCCGAACATATTTCCACTTGTATGATAATACCGAGATGGGTTTTTAGGCTGCTACTTTCCCTTGGTTATATCTTCTATATTATGTGTGTTTGATTTCTCCATATCAGTTATATGTGTTCTTATTGATGTTGCTCATGGTTGATTAAGCTTCCGCTAAATTGTTTGTAGAAGTAGATCAAGTTGTTTACTTTAGTACATTGCATTACCAGGTGATCTGCAGGTGGGAAATTTCTACATGGTATTAGAGCTAGCTGATTTGTATAAAAAGTTCTAGTAGCTGATTTGCAGAAAAATTCTACAAAATTCTACATGGTATCGAAGCTATCTGATCTGTAGAAAAGCTATGCATGATATCAGAGCACAGGTGATCAAGGAAAGAACAGTATACTAAGAGGAGATTTCAAAGTTTTGAGTTTTGGGCCAAGAATTTGTAGAGCAGATCTGAAAATTTTTGTATAAATTTTTTAGAAATAAATAGTAAATTTGGATTCCCTGTGGAAAAATACCCAAAATCAAAAAAAAAAATCAGTTGAATCAGAGTTCGAATGAGGGATATATCGCTGATTTAAAATCAACTCTTTTTCTAGAAAATTTCATGACAACGGGAAAGTGGAAATAGATTGGTGTGCTAGCCAAGAACCTGTATGCACTTGAGGTGCAAGATGCATGTAAAGCCTTGAGGAGCAAGGCAAAGACGAGATACTTGGTGGTTTAAAGGGAGAGTAAGTTACCTCTCAACATGTAGAGCCAGAAGAAGTCTCAGACAATTGTGGAGGAGACACGATTGGTGCAGCAGCTTCAGGAGGTTGTGGAGCAGCCACAATTGGGGAAGCTGAGAGGAGACAGAGTGGAGGCATCCACTCATGCAAAGACCTCTAATAGCGGGGAACTCAAGCCAGGTGGGCTGACGGATCACATGCAGCCATACCTCTAGGTAGGAGGTGGGGTGATGTAGAGTGATTGTCCCAAGGAGGAGGCCTAGGATCCTTGAGGTACCCAACCTCTTGGATGAGACGTTGCTACGGGAGCCCCGATGTGGAGTAGCAGGAACTGACTGATTGGGTAGAGACAGATGCAGATGGAGTGGTAGAGAGAACGACAGTGCAGGGAATCCTAGGACATCGCATAGCTAGCAGGTTGTAGCAATGCGAGAGGCACAAGTGTTTTGCACAATGCTAGGTGGCACAGAGAGTTGTGCAATAGTGTGAGATGCATAGAGATGTTGTAGTAGCGCAGATGTCAAAGAGGGAGCACTTGCCAGCAGCAGGTAGAGCTTCAGCATCAGAGTATTTTCCTAGCCCAACAGAGTGGTGAGTTAGGAGTGTTTTTGTTCCAAGTGTTATTGGAGCAAGTGGATCGCGTAGATGTGTTGAATGCAGAACATTCTAGAGTTACAAGATCAGGTTCGAGAGGAAGTCCTTCTTGTTGAGAGGGAGTGTTGAAAAATGTGCAACAATAAATGTTAAATTTAGAATGTGCTAAAAATAGGACTCCTAAAAATAGCAGTTTGACTAGTGAGGTCATTGGCCACCTTGGGTGAGAGGTGAAACTGCTAAAAATATAAAGTTCTAAACATAGCATTTCTGGGTCCCTTCCTATTTATAGCAGTCCCTAGTATATCTATCTGAAGTAAAAACGAATTTGGTCTTAACAATAGTTTAAAATATTAATTAATTAATCTCCATGAGTTAATTAGTTAACGAAAAAACAAAATTGAACGCTATGTCAGGACATACCACAATTTATCTATTAATTGGTGAATTTATCCATCAGTTAAAGAGATAAGGATGAGTTGTAATTATGAGTTGTAATTAGTTGGCTCAGTTAACTAAGTCTAAAGTCCAGTTAGATTAATTCAACAAGTTGTTAAATTAATGAGATTCAGTTTGTTAATGCTTGCATGCATGTAACAACTGGTATTTTCAAATAACTGAATATTATAACTTAAATAACTCATGCATGTCAGTTCAAACAAAGACCCAGTTGAGATCAGAGAAGGGACAATGTACTATCAGTTGGATGAATATTTTTCTTCTAAAGGAATCTCATCCATGATGAGGATTTATCTCGTTCAGGTTTGTGCAGTTATTTCAGAGGTTAGTGTTGTGTGTGAGATGAGAATCACGCAATTTGCAGTTGGAGGACCCAGGAAAAATTGTGCATGGAAATAGGAGGCTTGGAGGGCAGAGGAGAAGGTTTGTGAGAAGAATTTGACTGTCTATGAGTAGAAGAGGGATTGTAATGAGAGCTCAATAGCTTCCAAGCTAAGGCTTTGTGTAATCTAGACATATTTCCACTTGTATAATAATCAAAAGATGGGGTTTTAGGCTGGTGCTTTCCCCTGGTTATATCTTCTGTGTTACGTGTGTTTGGTTTTGTTGGCATTATGATGTATGTGTTGTACTTGATGGAAACCCACTCATAGAAGAACAATTCACTTATACACAACCAAATGAGTCTACATAATAAAATAGCATATGTGTCAGTATACATGGGATGCAAGACAAAGGAATCGAATGACAATTTATAGTGCAGCAGTGTTATTTTCGGGTTCCGTAGGTGCACTGTCCAAAATATGGGGATATTGCCATGTTGCGCAGGTGCACAATTCATAAGATGAGGATAAGTTTGCATGCACTCCGAACAAATAGTACGAACCTAAAATGCTCGAACTTTCATGCAGAGAAAAAAGCGCACGTGGAAAATCTTATGTTTGGTCCATGGTATTTAGTCTGACACTCTTGATCATATGGTTTTGGTCCGTGGTTTTGCATCTAAACCCAGGTTTTCGGTCCCTAGTATTGGATCTCTATGGTTTTGGTCCATGGTTTGAGAAAGGCCTTGACTATAAAGAGGGAAGGAGATCATTTGGCCTTTTCACTCGTGTGGGTTGAATATCTTAAGAGCAAGATCTGAAACTCTGGTGATCAGTTTGATAGTTGGATCTGAATCAAGGAAAACCTAAGCATTATAAGTCAGATCTACTAATGGGATGAGATATCTTTAGGGTATGATAAGCTCTATGAAGCTGACCGACTGGGGTATAATTAAGGATTGATAAAGTGTCTGTACCCAGAGGTCCGTGCCGAGATACACCGCAGGTGTGGAGGTGCGCAGTCCAGTTAAAACTGCAGGTGCGGAGGTGCACAGTCTAGTTGACGACGCAGGTGCGGAGGTGCGCAGTCCAGTTGACGCTGCAGGTGCGGAGGTGCACAGTCCAGTTGATGGAGCAGGTGCAGAGGTATGCAGTCCAGTTGATGCCGCAGGTGCAGAGGTGCGCAAAATAGAGGAAAAAATAGGTGCGGAAGTGCGCAAGCTCGACACAAAGGAAGTGCGGATTTCTGTAATTTTCTTTTTGTGAAGTTGCGGACTTTCCTTTGAAATATTTTTAGTAGCCTTTGCTTATTACTGCTAAGTTGAGGGTTTTGTATTTGTGCTTGGTTGTTGTATTAAGAAGCTATTGATTCAGTATTTTCACAAGGAATTTGGGTAATTTCAGATCTATTTGATGTTTGATTGATATTCTTGGATCCAGTCTGAAAATTTATGAAACGAGGTCCTTGGAAGAAAAGAGAAGATTATAGCCTTCTGCAGGTTGAAGCCTACGTAGTGGTAAAGGACTACACTAGTACAAAATCATTGTAAAAAGAATTTTCTAATTGAAATAAGATAGAGACATATTGCAGCAGGTGGTTTTCACCCACATTAGGTTTCCACCTTATATCTTGTCTTCCTTGGTGTGACTGTTGCTCTATGATTCTGACACACAGATTAATATATTATAAGTTTGAAAGATATAACCAAGTTTCATCTACTAATATTTGTATAAATTCAAAAGAGTTTGATAATACTGATTCACCCCCCCCCTCTCAGTATTATTTTAAATAATTGGTATCAGAGCAGGTCCTTCAGGAAAAGTTCGATCACTTGAAGAAAGATCTATCATCATGAGCAACTACGAAAAGAAAGCATCTATTAGGCCACCTATATTTGATGGAAACAATTTCATCTATTGGAAGGTAAGAATCACTGCCTATCATCAATCTCTTGGTACAAAAGTTTGGGATATTGTGGAAACAGGATACACATTTCTGTTAGCAACTCCTATAGATTCAGCTGGTAAGAAGCAGTATGAAACAAATGCAAAAGTTGTCAATACTCTATTGGGAAGTCTATCTCAATCAGAATTTGTCAAGGTGATGCAGCTTAAAAGTGCAAAATAAATATGGGACAAGATCATTCTGAGCTATGAAGGAGATGAGCAGGTAAAATGAGCAAAATTACAAACTCTTAGAATTCAATATGAAAGACTCAGAATGCATAATGATGAAAGTGCGGCTAGTTATTTCCTACGTATAGATGAGATGGTAAATTGTATGAAAAACTTGGGTGAAGAAATAAAAGAAGTTGTTTTGGTTGAGAAAGTTCTAAGATATTTGTCTCCTAAGTTTGATTCAAAAGTTTCTGCCATAGAAGAAAAGGATAATCGAAAGAATATTACCATGTCACAATTAGATGGAATTCTAATTGCTTTCGAAATGAGAAAAGGAGGACCATCAAACAGACGACAAGCTACATTCAAAGCTTCAAGAAAAGGAGATTACTATGAGCGAGGAAATATCTCAAAAGAAGAGGAAGAATCAGATTTTGTCAAGAACCTTCAACGGGGAACTGGAAGATTCAAAGGTAAGATACCTTTCAAATGCTTTGCTTGTGGGAGAGTTGGTCATTATGCTGCGAAATGTCCTCATAAAGATAAACTAGATATAGGTAAGGAACCTGTTAGATGGAACAAAAAACAGTATGTAAGTAAGAAGAGCTATTATACTCATGAAGAGAGTGATGGACTTTCAAATAGTGATGAAGATGAACAAGGTCATGATAATAGACTTTTGATGACTTTTGAAGATGATGATTTCTTGGATGCTATAAATGAAGAAGATCTTTATGAAGAAATTTCTAAACTTAAAATTTGTTTAGAAGAAAAGAATATGATTATAGATACTCTAACATTCCAACTTGTTGAAAAGGATAAACACAATGAAAATTTAGAATGTGAAATTGTGGGACTTAGAAAGGAAAATGAGAAAACAAAAGCCCTTAATCTCAGATTTGCTAAAGGATCTGAAACTTTAGACGAGATTATCAAAGTGTAGCATTCTCCTCTAATCAAGATAGGTCTCAGATATTTCGAAGAAGCATCTCAATATTAGAAGCAAGCACAGAAGCCATCCACCTCCAAAAGCTATCTTGATGCAGCAAAGAAAAATGGACAAAAAAAACATGAGGCAGATCACCAGGTAAATCAGGGACAAGTTGCTTGAAGAATGATCAAAGATTATCGAGAGCAATCAACTTCAAGGATGAACAGAAGCCTCAACCGACCACAGGTAAATCGTTCTCAATTTATCTAAAGAATGGATGGAAACTACAATCGTATGGTTGGTAGATTTGATAGTCTCAGGAATTTCTTCAATGCCCAATGTTTCTCTTGTCATAACTTTGGTCATAAAGATGCTCAGTGTTTTTCCTATAAGACCATCATGACTAGGGAAGCTCTAAAACAAAGGGGTATGACTGGAATCATGAAATGAACCTACAATAACTTCTCTGCTCTTGAAAATGAAATAGAATGCATTATCTGTAACAATTTTGGTCATGATGATTTTGAATGCAGAAGCAGGTTTCAGCGAACAATTCAGAAGGAGCAGGCTTCATTGAATCCCAAAATATGGAGGAAGAAAGAACTGCAACTAGACAGATGTGGGATAGTCATATATGCGGATGGACAAGAAAGTCAATGGTACATTGACAGTGGATGCTCAAAACGTATGACAGGTGATAAAGAAAAACTTCAGTCATATACTGCCTTAGAAAGGGAAAAGAAGGTATCATTTGGAAATGACACCCCTGCATTCATAAAAGGTAAAGGTTCTGCTCAGTTGAAAAAGAAGGTCAAAGTTCGTAATGTTATGTATGTTGATGGCTTAAAGCATAGTTTATTGAGTGTTAGTCAAATGTGCAATCAAGGAACTGAGGTAATATTTAAATCAAATGGATGTATTGTTCGTGAGCTTGACACAGGAAAAATAGTGATCAAAGGCACAAGAGCTCCAAATAATTTATACATATTCAAAGAAGGAGAACAACAATGCTATCTGAGCAAAAATGACGAACACTCGCTATGGCACAAAAGATTGGGGCATCTTAGCTTCTCTTAGATCACGAAAGCATGCAAATATCAGACAGTTTGTGATCTTCCTGACATCATGTCAATTTGGTAAGCAAACCAAAACTAATTTCCCTGAGAAGGAAGGATCAACTAGCAGGCCACTTGAACTTGTCCACACTTATATATGTGGTCCAACTAGGAAAAGGTCACCTCGAGGAGAAGAGTATTTCATATTGTTCATTGAAGATTTTTCAAGGATGTGTTGGATAGGACTCATGAAGTATAAAGATGAAGCTTTCGAAATGTTCAAGTCATTCAAAGCTTTGGTTGAAAACCAATCAGATCACATAATCAAATGTCTCAAGTCTGATCGAGGAGGGGAATTTACCTCTGATGAATTCTTCGATTTTTGTGAAGAACATGGAATCATAAGAGAATTTTCTGCTGCAAGGACTCCTTAGCAAAATGGAGTAGTGGAAAATGAACAGAATGATTCAACAAATGGTCCGTGCTATGATTGATGAATCTGGAACTCCCGCAACCTTTTGGGGTGAAGCCGCATTTGTCGATGTTACTATTCTCAATAAGACAAGTGTCTGGGTTAAACAGCACTCGGACTCCTCATGAACTTTGGTATGGTAAGACTCCCACGGTAAAATACTTCAAAAGATTTGGAAGCAAATGCTACATTGAGAAGACTGATGAAAATCTTGGTAAGTTTGAACCTAGAGCAGATGAAGGCATTCTACTTGGCTACTCTCCTCACAGCAATGCTTACAAATGTTACAATAAAAGACTTGGAAAAATTGTTGAAAGCATTGATGTAGTGGTTGATGAAGGAGGAAACTCTCCTAGACAAGAAAAATCTGAAGTTTTCGTAGATGGCGAAGGCTACCCGTCAACATCAAATCAGATTCGTGATGAAGAAGAAATCCATGAGGCACCAGAAGAAAAAATAAGGATAGAAGAGAAGACTCCATCCAGATATGTTCAGAAGAATCATCCGGAATCCCAAATTCTGGCAGAAAGAGGCATGTGTACAAACAAGGAGAACCATTTCAGAAGCTTCAATCTATCTAGCCTTGCTCTCCTCCTCAAACCCACAAAATGTAAAAGAGGCATGCAAAGATGAATGCTGGGTCAAAGTCATGGAGGAAGAACTTAAACAGATTGAGAAGAATAACACTTGGGAGTTGGTTCCTAGACCACAAGATAAAAATGTCATAGGGACAAAATGGATTTTCAAAAATAAGCTAAATGAAACAAGGCAAGACTTGTTTGTAAAGGGTATGCGCAACAAGAAGGCATAGACTTTGAAGAAACTTTTGCTCCAGTTGCCAGACTTGAGGCTATAAGAATGTTCCTTGCTCTCTCTAGCTTTCAAAAGTTTGAAGTATTTCAGATGGATGTAAAATTTGCCTTTCTGAATGGAGACTTAAATGAAGAAGTATATATTGAACAACTTGATGGGTTCATCCTTGGAAATGATCCAAAACTTGTATGTGGACTTAAGAAGGCTCTCTATGGTCTTAAACAGGCTCCAATGGCATGGTACTATCTTCTGGACAAATACCTTCATCAACAAGGTTTCTCAAAAGGCTGAGCAGATAGCAATCTCTATATAAAAATTGATAATGATAAATTGCTAATACTTGTTGTATACGTTGATGATATCATTTTTGGTAGCAATGAAGAAGCCATGAGTCAAAAATTTTCTTTGGTGATGCAAAAAGAGTTTGAAATGTCTTTTCTTGGTGAGTTGACATACTTCCTTGGGTTACAAATCCAACAAAATAAAGATGGTATCTTTTTATCACAAACCAAGTACCTAAAGTAGATCTTGAAGAAATATGGCATGGAAGACTCGAAACCGGTATGTACCCCTATGGTAATAGGATGCAGCCTTAGTGCTAATGATGAATCACCAGCAGTACGTCAACCAACCTACAGAACCATGATTGGCAGTCTACTCTATCTAACAGGAACTCGGCCAGACATCATGCATGCAGTGGGAATAGTTGGAAGATTTCAGGCTAATCCAAAGGAAGCACACCTTCAGGCAGTTAAGAGGATCTTCAAATATCTTCAACGAACAGAAAACTATGGCTTAAGGTATCCTAGAGATACAGATCTCACACTTCATGCATATATAGATTCAGATTGCGCAGGAAGCGTCGATGACAGAAACAACACTAGTGGTGGTGCATGTTTTATGGGATCCAGATTAGTATCTTGGCTCAGCAAGAAACAAAGCTCAATTGGTTTATCTACAACTGAAGCAGAGTATGTGGTTGCTGCATATTGCTGCACACAACTTCTTTGGATGATGCAAACTTTGCAAGATTTTCAAATCACCTGTACTCCACCTATCTCCATCTTTTGTGATAATACAAGTGCAATCAGTATTTGAAAAAATCCTGTCATGCATTCAAGGACTAAGCACATACCTATCAAGTATCATTTTCTAAGGGAACAAGTGCTGGAACAAAAGATTAAATTGGACTATGTTCCTTCCAAGGAACAAGTTGCTGATATACTCACCAAACCATTGCCTAGGGAGACATTTGAATACCTGAGACAGAAGTTGGGGGTCGTTGATGCATCATCTTGCTGTTGAATCTTGTCTGTGGTTGTACGCAGGTGGATACACATACATATGCCAGTTTATGAGGGTATAGTCGTGTGGGTCTGACAAAGACCATTTGGCTCAGGGGGAGCATATATTCTTCAAATAATGCATTGTTGGCATTGTTAACACCCAGGTTGTTCTCTTTGACTCCTAAGAGAATACAGCCGGGGTAACCACTAACCAAACTTTGGGCTACAACTTCTAGCCCAGCTGTAGTCAGAGAGGGCTCTCTCTTGTAAGGTTTGTCACTGTTCTTAGTGAAGGTTTTAGGCTAGTTATGAGATGAAATTTTTGGTTGTTTTTGTGTTTGGTTGGGAGGATGCTTCTGATTTCCTTAAAGTATATCTGCAAGTGAGGTTAATCCATTGGGCAATGGGGTCTTGGACAGTTTTCCCTTGAGGTCTTGATTTTGGTGAGGTGAAACTACAGGGCCTGTGTGTATTCCATGAAACAAAATGTAAATAGTGAGAGTGAGGTGAAAACAACCAGCAAAGAGCAATTAAGATTTCTTTACTTAAGCTGAATATTGTAAAAGAGGTTTGTTATCTAGGAGCAATTACTTGAATTCCTAAAACAATAGCGCAGTGTGATGATATAGTATTAAAGGTAGCAGTGAAGAATTACTCTTTAAATACTTTATCAGAAGAAAACATATAAGATAGCTTAGATTGAGTTCAGGGTAGCCAATGACCAAATCCTGAGACTATTCTTTCTCTTTGTTACCTAGATTTTCAAGTGTACAGAAAACATGAAAGACATATGAAATAACGATGATCACAGGTGAAATAAAGAGCCATGAGGAAAACTTATTGAGCCATGAAATACACAGGAATTCTGCAACTTTGAGCCACACACCATCAGGAGATCAAGAGACAAACATCTTTGAAGAAATCCCACTGTCTTTTGTATTAACTGTCTGAGAGTTTACAATATCAGAATAACAGAGAAGATATCAAGAGATTTCTTAGATCTGGAGTCCAACCCCTGCTAATCAAAATGAGGGGGAATATATAGAAGATTGTTACAAAAATATCTCAGGTATGAGTCATCTGAGCGGAAAAAATATCTTTCCTTAATAACACTGAGTTGGTAGATGAGCAATTATTACAATCTTTAATGAGCTATAAAAGCTATTAACTCCTGTCAGAGCAATTTTGACATCTGGAGCTTACGGAGTTGGTTGAAGTCGGTTGAATGCTTTGAATTAACTGCTGAGTGGCCTGTTTGTGCAACTGTAGTCTGTGTGTTCTCTCGGCCAGCTGGCTTGGTCCATCTACTGGGTTTGCCTTTAATTGCCTTAAATGCTTGCTTTATCCTCATGCTGTCCTGTATCTTCCAGCCTTCTCAAACATTTTATTTAGTCTTGATCCTTCCATACGAAAAACTTATACAAACCATGAATTCCATTACGGGAACAAGCCTTTGTCTGCATGCTGAATTTCACATCAGCAGCAGGTGAAGTGTCTTGAGCAGAGTCATCTTGAGGGATGAGGAAAATATCCATCTTCATTTCCATGTTATCCTTAACAACTAATTTCTGATCTAAGTCATCTGAGCTCTTACTCATATTATCTGCTTTAAAAGAATGTGGCCTCATAACTGCATTTGACCTGGGCTCTTAGTGATCGAATGACTGAAGCTAACGTGGCAGAATTCTGAGCATGGATTGCCACCAATCTTCCTTGGGCATCTGATGTCTCCTAATTTTTATCAAAGTTTCATCAGCCTCTGTGTATTTGAAGAAATTGGGAGGAGTCTCAAAAAGGTTATTTACTTCATTTTCAATGAAGAATAGGCCTCCCAATTTATCATATAAATTTTGTCCTGAAGGAGGCCCTGTCTATTCAGATGAACTGCCAGATGCAGTGATCTGATTCTCCATGTATGTCACCATTCTGTTGGCAAACTGTTCTAGGGAGGCCAATTTTCCTGCACTAGTCAATAGACTGGGCAGGCCTCTTGCTTGCAGTTCTACCAGTTTAGCCCTGAACTCCTCCACATCTCTTGTCATCTCAAAACACTTCCTCTCCACTGCCTGCACATAGCTTCTAAGTGTGAGCACTTTTTTGGCAAGGAGGACTACTTCTATCCTATTAGGAATGCCCATGGCCACCAACTCCTCCTCCTCATGCCTGTTCAAGTAATCCACCATTCTATTGGCCTGTTCTGGCCTGTTTCCCAGTACTGCTTTGGCCCTATCAATCTCTACCCGGGCTTGGCCTAGTAGTTCCATCTGCTGATGGATTGTCTTTATGGATTTCCACTGCTGGGTGATAGATTTGCTTATTTTAGCCCATAGAATCCTCTTTATCTCGGCCAGGGCTGTTTCTAGATTTAGCTCTCTTTCTAAGGCCTTTATCCTGTCTCTCAGGGTCTTTATTTCTCTGCCCTGCTCAGCCACTGTTATCTTGGATTTATCATACTTTGACTCCAGCTCTGCCAATTTCTCCTTGGCTTTCTTTATTTCATCAGCTTGGAGTTCAATTTGCTTGACAACCTTGGTTATATCTTCTATAGATGGGTTGTCCTGTTAAGCTGATGTTGTTCCTGCTGCCTCTGTTGTGGGAGCCCCTGTTGCTCCTGATGTTGCTGCTGTTGCTGCTGTAGTAGAAGTTGTCGGAGGAGCTTGGGAAGTGGATTCTCCCTGTTTGTCTTGTAGTGCTCCTTCCAATTCCTTCTCCAACTCCCTTATCCTTTGATCCTGCTGTAGTAGGAGGTCTAGCTGATCCTCCACCTGTTTCTGCTTTTGAAGCTCCGCCGTCTGAGGGTGTTCAGTTGGTGGCAGCTTCAATCTCTTCTTTAGTGCCTTGAGGTCATCATCTTTCTTCCTCATAAGGGCCTTGATGCCTGTTGGATCATCAGGATCATGTCCTACGTCAACAATAATGTCTTCAAGTGATTTTATTCTGTTATCCTTGGCTTTGGAGGACATCCTTTCAATGTCCAGCTGAGTGTTAGTATTTTTCAATGATTCCTTCAGCTCATAGGCCAATGTGGCCTTTTCCACTAGGGTGGCATATACCATCTCTCCAGCCTGCTTGTGGAGTTCGATTTGGTCCATAGGATGTATATTTCTGGCCAGGACCTCCACCCTTGTCTTGATGAAATCTGCAGCAGTTTTAGGCTGCGGCCCCTTGGGCTTAAAATGGCTGAAGATCATCTTATCTTCTTGGATGTCATAGACTGACATCAGCCTTTCTTGCATGGCCGGTGTAGCATCTATGAATTTCTTGTACACCTCTTGCCTTAATAGCTCATTTTGAGCCTTTATTTCTTTGAAAGAAGCCTTGGTGCTCTTTGGTTTCTTGCTCTGCTGTGATTGGGAGGCCACCTCCAAGCTGACCTGTAAGTTTTGCTCCTGCTGAAAGCAGCTTGTTCCTGTCTGCTGGCTGCTCTCCTTGTCTTTTGTTGTAATATTTAAGACATCTTCAGTGATGTCTTCTACCTCTGGAGAATCTGCGCTTTGCCATTTGGCTTCTGGCTGGTCTGAGGGTCCACTGAGAGGAGTGGACTCTTCTCTATGTCTCTTCACTCCCCTTTCTTCATGTGCCGGGGTCTGTAGGATTGGGGCAGTTGATTGCTATGTTTGGGGTGGTGGAGTTTGTAATGCAGGGGTCTATGGCAGCCCATTCTATGGCTTTTCCGCTTGTTCTTGTTGATGGCCTGTTTGCTGCTCTGTCTCCATCTGAGTCTCCTGGCCAGTTTTCTGTTGTACCTCCTGCTCTGTTTCCTTTTCTTTTCCCTTCTCTGTTTCCTTCTCTTTCTCTTGCTCAGCTTGCTGTTGAGCCTGTTGCTCAGTCTGTTCCTTTATCAGCTCATCCTCTGCACCTATTATGCCTTTGCCTTTGTCCATTGCTGATGCTGATGTGGTAGGTGCCTGAGGTGCAGTCTTTGTTACTGAGGTCCCTTGTCCTACTGAGTAAGGCAGTCTGAAGGGTACCTGCTGCACATAATCTAGGTCAATAGTTTTTTCAAGCTCCTTGACATTCTTAAGCATTCTTTCTTCCTCAGTTAAACTCTCAGC
>APFE030356544.1:0-13524 GCA_000404065.3 Pinus taeda | reverse complement strand
AGGACGAGAATTTTATTGAGGAGACAGGCATGTTGGGTCCCTATAATACTAGTTATTACCCCATTAGTATTGTAGTTATACCCCTTACTAATATCGTTGTGCCCCTATTGTCCCCATATTGTTATTATTGTGCCCCATAGAATCCCTCTATTGTTATTTTTGTGGCTTTATATTATTATTGGTAAGTCGGCTGGGTTATATTGTGACTCCTTAGACTCCTATATATAGAAAGGAGGTTTTTTCATTTGTATCATCCAAGAATTGTTCATTTATGTAATGTAAAAGAGGCTGCCCCCTCGAAGAGGCTTAATTCTAAGGCATTGATCTATATTTTCTATCTTTTCTTGAATTGGTTTCATAACAATGCATATATTCCCAGAGATTGTACATTACTGCCACATGAACTATGATCCTATCCAAAGGGCAGTAAGAACCCCTCACTAGTTAGTTTTGTTTATTATCACTGTTGAATCCATTAATCAAATTCTACAATTGCAACTAAGACAAAATATGACTCCTCTTTCCATTGTAGATATGCTAAAGAGATACCCTACCCTCACATCAATTAGATTGGCTCAGTTATTCCATACCTTCATCAGAGACAAACATACATCCCAAAGGACCCTCCTCCTTATCTATGGACAATACTATCGAGCCTTGGCCGAGACATCATAAACATGATATTCGATGTGCTAGGCTATACCAATAGTGAATTTGTTGATGAGATCATAATATCTATCATCTCAATCTACTCTCCTAGCCAACCACTAACCATCATATTTGACTATGCAAAGTTTATTGCTAGCAAAATCAATGATCAATTCATGAGGTTGGAAAATGAAAGAGTTTTCAACTATTCTTCAGTTTTATATCATTTATACTTGTGAAACATGGTCCTTGGAGGAAGAGTGAAGGTGGTAGCCTTCTATAGGTCAATGCTTACATACTGGTAAACATATCAGGATGTATAAGAGTTAGGGTGTTAGAGGTCCATTCCAGTGGGAGCTAGAGAAAGAGTGAAGGTAGTAGCCTTCTATAGGCGAGTGCCTACATACTGGTAAACATATCATCCAGTATAAGAGCTAGGGGTTTGTAGCTCCATTTTAGTAGAAGCTAGAGAACGAGAGAAGCTTATAGCCTTGTGCAGGTGGGTTCCTGCATACACGTGTGAGTCTACTCCAATACAAGATTCTAAACAGATTTGTTTTTATATTAAGGAAGACAGAGACAACAACAATAGGTGGTTTATTGGGTTTGCAACTTCAATTTTGGTGTTCATGTGTGTTGCTTATGTGTGATGGTTTATTTATTACATTATATGGTTAATGTTTATCTAGTTTTTAATAAAGGACTAATTCCCTAACTAAAGACAAACATATGATGGATTAACTGAATTGTAAGTTCATTGGATATACGTTTATAGTTTTAAGAACAATCATGTACACAGGTAGGTTCCATCGAGTGTAATTGCATATAGAAATCTAAAAATGAAAAGTAAAAGTTTTTGATTTGTAATATTGATTCACCACGCCCTCTGAGTATTTTTCCCAACAACTTAGTTATTCAAAAACTAGCTACCTTGCAACTATCTCCCTTATTTCTATTAATTAAGCCATATTCAACTAAATAATGAACCAATATTCTATTATTATTATTAAAATTAATCTTTTTAATAAATACGATTTGTTTTTCTCGAATTAATTGTGTAGGTACATTTGTTTTCGGTAACATTGATATAATTGTGGTATTTCCTTATACAAACTAGAAAAGGAAAATCTAAAGCTTCTATTATGTATACATGGATATTGAGGGGAAATGTGTTTTCCACTAATTGTAATTGAGTGCTATTCGATGAGCAAGGATCAATATGTATTTCTTTAAGTTTTGGTTTGGAGTATCAAAAGATTCGCACTACCCCAACCTACATGCTTTTGAAGGAGAACGCAAGGTACGCTCTCTCCATTCACCCTTGCAAAATAGATTTTATATTTTCTCTTCGTTCACCCTTCAACCTAGATTTGATATTCTTATGGATAGTAATGGGCTTAATAAGTAAGCAGATATGCAGATATTGCCTTTGGAATTAAATGCTATCATCAATTTGTTATTATAAATTACAATATAATATTTTTGTTTTTTAAGTGTTGATTTTTTTTTATACATTCAAATTTGTATCTAAGGCTGTATTATTTCATATTATTATTTTTTTGATAAAAAAAAATTAATTTATATATTTTTGGCCCAAGGCTTAGTATATTACACATCAATTTTTATTTTATGAACACTTCAAAATTGGGAAATATTAAATAATTTTTGTTGTTAATATTATATTTTGTATATGTATAAATAATTTCAACACTCGATGAAATTTTTAGGGAATTGGATTTATTGCCATATTAAATATTTTAAATTTCAGTTTTTCAAATTCTATAAAATTTTCATTAAAATTAACTAGAAAAAATACTGTAGAAAAATTATTTATGTATAAGTTTAAATTGACCATGATTTAAAATAAAATTAAAATTTTAAATTTTAAAAATAAATAAAATTTTGAATAATTAAAAATATGATTATAATAAAAACCATTTATATTATTTCATTAGAAATTAGGTATTAGGTATATATATGGAATGGAGGGATTGAGAAATTTGATTTACAAGCATTACATTGTGTTGGCATTCCGGTATTCCCCATCCACTCCATAAAACTTTAGTGCCTTAAATTAACTAGTCTGCTTTTCTAAATATATATATGGAGTGGAGGGAATGAGTAATTTAATTTAGAAACTCTAAATTAAGTATATATGGAGCAGAGGGATTGAGAAAATTGATTTACAAGCATTACTTTGCGTTCGCATTCGGCTATTCCCCATCCACTCCATAAAAATCTAGTGCTCTAAAATAACTACTCTGCTTTTCTAAAAAAGAATTTTCAGATAGTTTTTAGGGAAAAGGTAAAGGCATTTTCCTATGACTTTGTATCATCTGCATTGGAATCTAAGCACTAGATAACGAGATAAGTATCAATTATTCACAAATAAGTGCACTATTTTGTAAAAATATGAGTTGGTTAGTTGGTTTTGGAATAGAGGATTTATATTTATAATTTTGGAGTATGAGAGTTTGGATTTTTTTATTATTATTTTTATTTTTTAGTGTTATTGTTGAGATTAATTTAAGTTTTATTCTTGTTATAATTTACGTTTTTATTAAGGTAATAATATATAAATTAGCTTTGATTTTATTTATAGTTAATTTATATTATTTTATTTATAAAAAGTGTTTTAATATATGATAATTTTTTAGTTAAAATTAATTGCTATATTATAATTGGTAGAAAACATATCTCTTCATCTATTTAATTTATGCCTTGATTTGGTTTTTCATTTTGTCTGAAGATGAATCACACTAGATGGTTTCGACTTTTAGCTTTTTTATGTTATTTCTACCAAAAGATTTCTCAACATTCATAATATGGATTCTAAATTCAGATAATCACAGTGCATTTAGACAAGCCTAGATCCATCTTAACCCAGATCTATCAAGCACCGAGAGGTATCCAAACTCACGAAGTGCAAACCTCTTTTTTGAGAGAAGAACTTGAGTAAATGTTTGCACCTCGAGATATTTGATCCCTCTCGGTGCTTGATAGATCTGGGTTAAGATGGATCTAGGCTGGTTATATATTACTATATAATATGCATATTCATATCTATGTGTCTCTTTCTTTATATTTGTCTATCTCACCCCGCAAAAATACACAATCTCTCTCCATATCCATCTCCCTCTCTCCCTCCCTCTTCCTTTCTACCTCTCTCTCTTCCCCTACTCTCCTTTTCTTTCTCTTCACGCCCACTCTCCTCTCTCTCTCACTCTCTCCCCATCACTCCCTTATCACTCTCTTTCTCTCTATCTCTACATTTGTCCCTCAATGTCTTTATTCTTCTTTCCCTCTCTACGCCCATCCAACTCCATCTCTCTCTCCTTTTCTCTATAGAGTCCTATCTCTCCCTTCCTCTCACACCTCTCTCTCTCTCTCTCTCTCTCTCTCTCCAACTTGACGAAAAGGCTTGCAACTCAAGAGATTTTATTCCTCTCAGTGCTTCATAGATCTAGGTTAAAATGAATCTTATTATATATTCGTATAGAATATATATATTCATATCTATGTTTATCATTCTTATTCCCTCTCCCTATCTCACACCCCAAAACAGACACACTCTCTCCCAATATCTATCTCTCTCTCTCCCTCCATTTTCCTCTCTACATATATCTTCCCTTCATCTCTCTTCCTTCCTCCCATCTCTCCTTTCTCCCTCACTCTCTCTCAATCACTCTGTTGTGACTCCCTCTCTCTCTATCTCTTTTCTCCCTCTATGTCTTTATTCTTCCTTCTCCCTCTCCCTCTTCAACTCCATCTCTCTCTCCTACCCTTTCTCTACCCCTCCAACTCTATCTATCTCTATTTCTCTCTCTTTAGTCCTATCTCTTGCTTCCTCTCCAACCTCCCTCTGTCTCTCCCCCCCATCACACTCTCTCTCTCCAAATCTATCACTATCTCCCTCCCTCTCCCATTCTATCCCTACCATCCATCATTCTCTCTCTCTCTCTCTCTCTCTCTCTCTCTCTTCTCTCTCTCTCTCTCTCTCTATTACCTTCTCTCCCTATCTCTCTCCCTCCTTCTCTCTCTTCCCTCCTCTCCTCTTCCCTCACTCTATCTCCGTATCTCCCTTGTCACTTCCTCTCTCTCCAACTTTATCTCTATATGTATTTTTCATTTCCTCCCTCTCTTCTCCTGCAACTCCATCTCTCTCTTTCCCTCTCTCCTTCTCTCTCTCCTGTTCCCTCTCTTCATTCCTCTTTCTCCCACCTACCTCTCTCCATCTCCCCCATCACTCTCTCCCCCCCTCTCTCTCTCTACCCTCCAGCAATATCACTATCTCATTCCTTCTCTCTCCCTCCCCCCCTTTCTTCCCTTCACTTTGGTTTCTATTTTTTTCTTGGATCATTAGTTAACATGGATCTATGTGGGTTCTTACTAATACTATTTCTAGTATATAAATTTTGCATCTTTAAGTATAAAAGTTCTCTCATTTTTTTTTGCTTTTTATTAAAACATTAATTTAATTTCTATGGGAATAATTTTAGTAGTCACGAGGATAGGGGGTTTAGATATATGTCAAAACTAGTTATAACCTTTGTCCCTTTAGGTTAAATTAGATAAATGTTATAAAGTTAAATTAAAATATAATATTTTTATTGTGAAATAATTTATGGTTTATGGGCATGTGGTATGGATAAGCCATGGAATTGGCCTATGGTATTGTAACAAATCTTATTTACAAGTTACTAATATCCATGGTAAAGTGGGGATGGATATTCATGATTAAACATCTTGTTAGATTATTATAAAATATTTTTCATTGTAAAATAAGTTGTGAGTTTTGGTATGTCGTATAGTCAAGCCATAGTATTTGCCCATGCTATTGTAACAAAGTTTATTCACAAGTTCATAATATCAATGACAAAGTGGGATAGATATCCATGATAGAGAATCTTGTCATATTATTATAATTTATTCTCATTGTGAAAAATGTTATGTTTTCTGATCATGTTGTATTGATAAGCCATGGTATTAGCACATGGTATTGTAACAAATCCTATCTACAAATTAATAACATCCATGGTAAAGTGGGGATGAATATCCATGGATAAGAATATTTTCATATTGCTATAAAATATTTTGATTCTGAAATAAATTATGTTTTTTTGGTCATGTGTTATTGTAACAAAGCCTACTTTTTAGAAGTTAATAATATCCACAGTAAAGCGGGGGTAAAGTGCGGGGTCAATATCCATGGTTAAGAATTTAGTCATATTGTTAAAAAAAAAATTGGTTGTGAAATAAGTTCTTGATTTTGGGCATGTCGTATTGATAAGTCATGATATTGTACCAAAGTCTATTCACATGTTAATAACAAAATCAAAATATTACAAATTGAACTTTATTATTTTTATTACTTTAACATTGTATTATTAATTGAACCATGGTATTGTAACAAAGTCTATTCACATGTTAATAACAAAATCAAAATATAACAGATTGAATTTTATTATTTTTATTACTTTAACTTTTTAATATTAATTGAACTAAAATTTAAATGTTTACACTCATCCAATTACTTTTAACTATTTTTTTTTAATTAAGTCAACATTTAAAATGGTTTACATACTTACATTTCACCTTCACATATACTATATATTAAATTGTAGAATGCTTCTTTAAAACTATGCCAAATATGACAATAAATCTGAACACAAAAAACTAACGATAAACACACTTTCTAGTAAAACCAAAAGACTAATAATAAAAAAATTACAGTATAGGAAAAATGTTCTCTCTTTCCTTTTTTAAAACAACAAAAATACGAACCCTTTTTTGTTTTTTTTTTTGTCTAATTTTTCTCTATTCACTTTTCTAAAACAACAAAATATTAAAAATAAGGAAAACAACCTGTATTTATTTTATAAAATTTTTTAAACGATACAACAATGTACATGTGTCTATTCCCTTTTCTATAACAACAAAATACTAAGTTCTTTTAAAAAATAAGGAAGGGAACATGCATTTATTTTATTAATTTTTTTAATGGATACTACAATGTACACATCTTTAATAGCGAAAACTATCTAAATAATTTTCTTATTAAATTGAATGTAAATAGAAATTTTAAATCTAAATCTATGCAAATAACAAATTTTAATTTTAAAATTTTAATTAAGTTTAGGATTATCTCAAATTTCAAAATTTTAATTAAGTTTAAAATTATTTCAAAAACATGATAGAAAATTTCTGAATACATCTAAACTCCAAATTAAATATAAAAGAAATAATACATTTCTTTTGTATTAGGCTCATACTACACTGTAAGAAAATTTCCTACATAACGTAATTTAGATGTTCATTGAATGTATTGCATTTATTTAAAATTATCAAACTAATTCACTCACCTTATTGGATTCCAAGAAATAAAATCACAAATTATTAGCTATAAAAATACATATATATTTAATTTAAAACACATTCAATCAAGTATATATATAAATTATCCTGAAGTTTGTTTTCCAATTATGGATATTGAGGAAAGATGTGTTTTCCGCTAAATATAAGGATAGGAAGGATGTGACAAATAGCTTTTCATTAAATTAAATAAGATTAACATTTATTTTATTTTAGATTATTATCTATAAAATACATTTATAATATCATTTCAAATATATATAAATAATAATTTTTTGGTAAATAAAATTATTTTTTTAAAAATTTAATAACAATTTATATGGAAAATATATAATTTAGATACATTCTAATTCTAGAATTATTAAGATTTTTGGTGTTTTAGTAAACATCCAGCTTAAATAGATTGAAGTTAGTTTATATATTAATTTTTAAATAATTTATATTAGAGAATAATATCATGGGAAAAAATAAGTTATATATATATAATATATTATATATATGAATCAAAATGTTAAACAATACAACATTGTATAGTGAACTCAAATTGAAAGTAACTTCTAACTTTGTGACGGAGAACCCACAGCAAAAACCATTTTGCTGTCAATGTTTCAAACCCCAAAGAGGGATTCATCATTGAATAAAAATTAATATATATATATATATTATATATATATATTAATAATAATAATAATAATGATGATAGACATCATATAATTTTAAGACCACAATCATCTCAACTATATTCTCTTCTTTGTTGAAAAAGGGTCTTCTATTGCATAAAGATTAGAGGTTCTGGATTTGAACTCATAATTTTATTCAAATTCTTAACGCAAGTTCCTAACCAACATACCTAAAAAATTTCTTATTATCTCTTTTTTCTTCTTTTTCTTTTAAAAGTATCACAGACACGTGAATTATAATATGTTTTCCAACCTCCCTAAAAACTTGAATAGATAGAGTTGGAAAAATAAATTATTCAAGAAAATACTCAAAATATTTACCTTATTTTATTATTTCTTAACCATTAAAAATATTTATTTTTATATTAAATGGAAAATTTTAAATTCCTTATTAAGTATTAAAAAGCCAACAATAAAGTAAACATTAATAATTTACATTACTATAACATAATAATTTACATTACTATTTAAAAAAATAAAGTAAAATATAATGATTTACGTTACTATTAAAAAAGGTGCTTCACAATTTAGTAGTGAGACACATTCAATCTGCGTCATAATCAAACGATACAAATATATTGTTACGCCAAAATATTTATAAAAATAATAACCTAATAACATTGACTAATTTGAAACTGCATTTGTTACGCCAAAATATTTATAAAAATAATAACCTAATAACATTGACTAATTTGAAACTGCATTTTAGGTTCTTAACGGTCGAAGATATGAGCGAAATTTTATTTTATATTGAAATATTTTGAAATTGTAAAATACTAATTTGTAACTACAAACATTTAAAAGTAGAGATAATAATTTATAGAACATTTAAAAGTAAAAATAATAATTTATAGATCTACACTCATTTCTTAGATAAAATTAAGAAAATATTGAGTTTTGAACAAATATTTCAAACTCACACAATATAAATCAGAAATGTACGGAGGATTATTACACAGCATTGTGATTTCCATGGAAAGCCGCTATAAAGATGATAAGGGTTAACCTAATATACAAAGATGTTGGAATCATGGATTGAAAAACATAAAAGATGTCATTGTTAGATTTCAACGCTGTCATGTATGACCCCAGTAAGACAAGTATCTAACAAGAGAAAACGTTTATTGTTCTGCTCTGTGAGCAAATTTAGATGCAGAGGGAAGATAGTCCGCAACAATGCCCAGAAATGTGGATAAGAGCTTGTTATAATATTTTAAATATCTTTTCATCAAACGATTCAGACAGTCAGGTGCAAGGTATGAAAATTCCACAAAAAATGTTGTAATCCAGGTTGAAGATCTAAAAGTAATTCTGAGTTGAGTTTCGGAATCATCTCTGAAAAAATGTAGATCACCACGTCTTTGTATTATTCAAGATCTTCTAACATTAAGAGAAGACAACATCACACTCCTATTTTCGTTGCAATATTATGAATAGAGAATCAGCCCATTTCCAACAAAAACACAATAATCAATCTTATTCACGATCTCCCCCATAAGAGAAAATCAGCCATACTTATCGTGCATGAAACATTATAAATGAAGGGTGTCCAATGAATATGCTGGTTGTCCACTCCATCAACATGACAGTGGGATTGAATAACCCTAAAAGAAATCCGACATAAACAAGGCTCAGATCCAACAACCCACAATAGATTTGCATCTTCAAGAGGAGTGAATGGCTGTTACGGATCTCAACTAATAAGAAAAAAAGTAAAAAACACACCTAAATGGAGAGAATGCATACGCCATCTAACGAGTTTAGAGGAAGAAGGTGGCTCCTCCAAGCAAAGCTGCTCCAACGATGGCCATGATATTCTCTAACGTAGCTGTCGCCGCGGCTGCGCTTTTCGGTGGTGAAGCGGTACCTGGTCCTGCGGCCAAGGGTCCGGAGGCCGGAATCTTAGCAATATGAGAAAAGGACGGTGCTGAGGCTGAGCTTGGCGTTTTGGCATCTTCCGAAGGGGCAGAGGTTGATGGAGATGTTGCGGGAGATTCAGTTACTGCGGGCTTGGGACTTGCCGCAATAGGAGCCTTTGCTCGTGAGTGAGACTTTGCCATAGAGGCTGAGCACATCAACGCAAAGGCAAAAGCCAAGATGAGCATTGCATTGAATCGGGCCATCTTGATTGCAAGATGTTGTTTGCCAAGAATAATGGTATAAACGAGGACACAGAATATGCAGATATGAAGGCACCAGGAGGACTCGTGGGGCACTAATGCGAAGATAAGCGAAATATATAGGTTGATTGTCAGTTAGGGTCAAGCAAAGTGGGATACGTTTATTGAATGACATTGTAGCACGCTTCGTGGGACCTGAGCTGGATTGTCACCGGCTCCCGAGATCTCATTGGACAGTTTTGCATCCCGGCACGAATTGATATATGTATTTGGACCAGATTTGGTGCGAACTCCATCTGCTCAAGCAATGGACACAGCTAAGCTTTGTTCCATGTAAATCAACATGGAATGTAATTTCATATTTCCCCGATGTAGGGACGATTCTCGTCTAAATAAATGTTTTTTTGTTTCGCAATGTGCTTTGGAAACCTGCAAATTCAATGCCCAATCCAGACCTAAACCATGTCCTACTACCTACTCATATGTTATTGCCATGTGCAATTTCTGTAATCAACAAGTTAGATATGTGGGCATTTCCCACAATTAATTTTTGCTTTTTACTGTAAGAATCATGGATATAACCGTAATCCATGTTTTGAGTCGTCACCTAACGAAAGCTATGGAGCAAGCTTCAACGATGTTAGTAAAGTTTATTGGTAATATTGAGACATATAAAAATGTAAGGATTTATTGTGAATTATTTAATTTAAGTTTGAAAAAATTATAATATCTAAACTATTTTGGAGAAAATGTTATTAATAAAAAGATTGGAGTTTTGTCATATAGTAGTACTATTGACTAATAAGTTCAAATTTTATGGTGTCTCCATAACATCTTAATATTATGATTAGATATTATGAGGTATCCCATTCAATGTGTTGGTATTTTATCAATTTATAAATTCAATAATGGCAAGTTTAATATATATTAATAATGGTAGTTTTATATATATATATATATAAATAAATTTTCTGGAGGTATTTTTTCTCGTTAATTTTAACAAAATTCCAGTAGAATTTTTTAAAAATTAAAGTTTAAATAGTTTAATCTATAGAATTTGAGTGTCTCAAAGATGTTTTGCATATTGAATCCATTTATCAATTCAAAAATGTATTATAAATAACAAAAAATCATAATCTTGATTAAAATTGTATCCCTAGATTAGAGTGAAAAAAGACAATTTCATCTTAGACTAGCCCACCCTCTATATATATATATATAAACGCCAACAATTGTATAACTTAATAGGGATTGCTTTAGTTGTTATATTTTTTTTGAAAATGAAAAATACTTTTTTATATCATTAAGTGACTTTTTTATATCATTAAGTGTTTATTACAGTTATAACATATATTAAAATTTGGGGTACTCTTATGAACAACAGTTATAACATATATTAAAATTTGGGGTACTCTTATGAACAAAATGACTTTTTTTCAAGATCATTTTTCTCATTAATTGTAACCAAAACATAGAATTTAAAAAAAAAAAATTGAGTTTAAGTTGTTTAATTTGTAAAATTTACTGCCATAAAGGTTTTTCAGGGTGTTGAATCCATTTATGCATCCAAAAATGTATTTTAGACAACAAAAAATCACATTCTTTCTTGAAATTGTATCAAGCTATTTAATCTATAAGTTAAATTATGGCTTAACATTTTTAAGTAAATTCATTTAACATCAATAGGAATTTAATAGAAATTTATTAGTAATAAATACAAAATAGTTGTAGATTCAACCAATCTATATCTCATTAATTAAAACAAGCTTAGATCCATAATTTAATATAAATTTATTAGTAATAAATACAACTTGATTAGGCCTAATGGTTAAGAGCATGTGTTTCCTCCTAAGAGGTCATAGGTTCAAAACCAGAGGGGGTAGAGGATGTATGCTTTCATAGATTTAGCAGTCAAATCGCTACCGGGAGGTGGGTCCCTTGTCCCACAAACAAGGGGGTCTCATACATCAATTTGGTGTTTGGCTTGGCTATGACCTTAAAAATGGATATTATTATTATTATTATTACTATTATTATTATTATTATTACAAAATGGTTGTAGATTCAAGTGATTTGTATCTCAATAATTAAAACTAGCCTAGATCTATCTTAATTTTGGATCTAGCAAACTGTCTCAGTAATTAAAACTAGCCTAGATCCATCTTAATTCTAGATCTAGCAAGAGTCAAAATGTATCAAATCTCTTTTGACTTTAAAAATAGATATTTTTTTTAATTGTTTTTAATTTAATTTAGTTTTAATTTTTAATTTTTGTAATTTGACCAAATCAAAATATGTAATATCTTTCTAATAAGATTTTTTAGATACTTACAAATAATGTATCTCTTTAAATACTAAGTTAGATAGGAGGTGGTCCCTTGTCCCAGAAACAAGGGGGTTCTCATACATCAATTTGGTGTTTGGCTTGGCTGTGACCTTAAAAATGGATATTATTATTATTATTATTACAAAATGGTTGTAGATTCAAATGATCTTTATCTGAGTAATTAAAACTAGCGTAGATCTATCTTAATTCTAGATCTAGCAAACTATCTCAGTAATTAAAACTAACCTAAATCCATCTTAATTCTAGATCGATCAAGTGTCAAAATGTATCAAATCTCTTTTGACTTTAAAAATAGATATTTTTTTATTGTTTTAATTTAATTTAGTTTTAATTTTTATTTTTTTGTAATTTGACCAAATCAAAATATGTAATATCTTTCATACTAAGTTAGAATACTTACAAATATGTAATCTCTTTCATACTAAGTTAGAATATGTGCAAGAACTCCATCTTCAATATTTATATTTTCTATATACTAGTTATTCAACCTAATTTACATATATATTTAAGAGAATTAACCATACACATAGGAATCTCATCCTAACATCTAATCAAAACAACTACCAAAAACCATCAATAGTATAAGCATTCTTCCTTATAAATAACTTTTAAAAATTGATGCAAGAGTTTCTCAACACAAACATCACCATTACAATGAAACTCTTTAAATAATGAACTCAATTACAAATTTCCTAGTAAAAGAAAATCTCAACTATTTAGTGACCAACATATCCTTCCGGCTTTTAAACCATAAACCTAAAATTTAACATGAAATTGGAATGTCATGATCGAGGGTGAAAAATAATCTTCTGATTGGTATGTTCAGGGTTTTATGGGGCTTTAAGCAAGTTATATTTTGATTTTAGTAATCTTTAAAGGTTCAATTAAAAATTTTAGTTGAAAAAATAGTAAAAGGAAAACATGGAGGTCAATATTATGTATATTTATAAAGAGTGTATAATTTTAAGGTTATGGGATATTAGGTTTGAAGATAACATGGCAAGAGTTATTGGTTTGTTTGGTTAAGAGCTTGTTTTTTTGGATATAAAGAAACAGGTTAACGCCCGAAGGCTTAGAGGCATCTAGAAGGAGTGAAATAATGTCCCATTAAGAACCATCAATTGGTAATTGTTAAACACACACATGGAAACAAAAAATATGGAAGATAAAACATGAGAATACATCTTTTATTAACAACTGATATACATTTATAGTACATTGTCTGACCGTCGGGTTTGACATGCCAAGATCTCTTGGACTTCTTTTTGTCTATTCGGCTTCCACACTAACTCATTGAGGATTAGGTGTCTAACATTCCCCCCCTTAATCTGAAGGGTTATGTATGAGTCCAAGAAGA
>APFE030356516.1:3631-28360 GCA_000404065.3 Pinus taeda | reverse complement strand
AATTTGCCAATATCCTCAAGCATGAGGTCTATGCAATGTGCAGCACATGGGGTCCAAAAGATGGTTCTATGCTTTTCCTCTAACAGTTTACCAGCAAGAACATAGTTAGAGGCATTATTTGTGATGGCTTGAACAACATTAGCCACCCCCACCTCCTCAACAACCTCATCCAATAGCTAAAACAACAATTGTCCATCTTTTACCTTATCAGATGCATCAACTGATTTTAGAAACATGGTTCCTTGTGGGAAGAAGATAAGAAAGTTTATGATGGTACGATTTCTTTGATCAGTCCATCCATCTGACAGGATGGTACATCCTGTTCTTGCCCGTGAGTGCTTGAAATCTTTAAAATACTCATTAATGGAGGCAATTTCTTTCTGCAAACGATACCCCCTTAACTCATGCATAGTAGGGCCTTTGAAGCCTTTCCAGCAGCATGTATGGCATCAAAAATAGGCTCATAATATGGTGAACGGGAAGCATTGAAGAGGATATCAGCATCAAACCACCATCTAGCTATGTAGTCACAAGCAATCTCCCTCAATTCTTTCTTCCAATGGTCATCTAAAGTGGGCTGCAAATGAATTCTACTAGGTTGAGGACCATGTGCGTCTGATGGAGAGGAGGGAGTGAAATAACTTTTGATATTCATATCACCCTCTTTCATTTTACCCATTCATTTTTCTTGAATAGACTCAAAAGAGGGAGGAACATATCGAAAGGGGTTGGATGCATCAGTACAAGGGATAGAGGAAGAACCCTCAAAATAAAAATGGTGGTTTGTAGCCAGCATTTTTTGTATATTCCTCTTCCTCCCAATTTCAGCCTCTAACTCTTTTTGCCTAGCCTTATCTTCTTTAAACTTCTCAAAGATGGCTAACAAATCCTTCCTAATCTCCCCAATTTCTGGTGAGGTACATGGAGTAATTTGGCCTCTAATCCCTGCCAAGTGTTGTTTCGGCCTATTAATGCCCCCAGGACCTTCCTTAATTTTCCTATGGAAAAATTTGCAATGCATTTGACTATCAACCATTTCAACATATGCCCAAGAAGCATCTTTCACTCTAGGTGCCATTTTTTGACTTGGAAATGAAAGCAAACAATCTGAAAATGAAAACAAAACAAAAAAACCATTGATTCAATGTTCATTTCTTTCACAAAAAACACTCTTTAGGATTTCTAGATTTTCACATAAAATTTAATAAGAAAAAACAAATTTTTACAAGTGAAAAAAAATACCTCCAGGCACAAACTGCATCCTCAAGATTGCTCCAAGAAAACAACTCCTCGCTGCTCCAAATGGCTGCCCAAGAAGCTCCTCACTCCAGCTACAATGATTGTCCAAGACTCCTCACTGCTGCTCCAAAAACAAACTCAACAACTCCTCACAAACTCTCACTGAAATTCTCACTCAAATGCATGAGATGGCTATGAGAGAATGAGAGGGGTTGAGTGGGATAAATAGGGTTTAGGAGAGGTGAATGGACCCCAAAGACCAAACAGGCAAACTATAAATTGGTTTGGAGTCCCCCCCAAAAAAAATATATATTTTTTAAATCGTAGTTTTCGGCTTTGTGTGGGTTGCTGTCAATAACTCGGCTGAGTTATTGCGGGCTCGGTCGAGCCGGCCAAGTTAATACCGAGCCAGCCAAGTTGTTAGACAACTTGGTCAACTCAGTATTAACCTGTCCGGCCAAACCATTTCCATGGCCGAGTCACAATTTTTTGCACTGGCTCAAACCAACTCGGCTGAGTCGGTTCCGAGCCGGCCAGTTTAAAAACAGAGAATGTGACAATGACAAACAATGACACCATATATTCATATTTTGTAAGGATTTCACAAATAAAAGACCAAATTCAAGCAATTGGAGAAATTATTTTTGATAAAGAGCTTGTGACTACAACACTCAATGGTTTACCTAGATCATGGGATGCATTTGTAGCAAGTATAAGTAACGGGAAGGAAACTCCCTCGTTTGAAGAATTGTGGGCCCCTTGTGCTCAAGAAGAATCAAGGATTATATCGAGAAATGGAAAGGACAAATCTTCTCAAGCACTTGCAGCTCAATTCAAGGATAAAGGAAAAAAGAATTTTGGCTTTCAACAAAAGAAGTAAGGAAAAATATCACCTCCTCCCAAAAGGATGAAGGACATGTCAAATATTCAATGTTGTGGTTGTCAAAAATTTGGACATTATTAAAGGGATTGCCCTAAGATGGCTAATAACAAAAAGATAAAAGGGAAAACAACATGCTTCCGCAACCGACATTGAATATGAACATCCAAAGAAGCCTAAAGGTGACAAGTATTTCTTTTACTTTTTCACTCTAACAGGTTCTATTGCAAATGATGGTGATATGTGGTTGCTAGATAGTGGTGCTTCAAGGCACATGCCAGGAGATAATAGCAATCTCACTACCATGATGGAAAAGAGACTATCCCAAAGGGTAGAGTTTGGAGACAACCATAAATATGCAATCAAAGGAGTTGGAAAGGCATTCATTGAGCTGGAATGTGTTAAGAATGTACATCTCAACAATGTTATATATGTACCAAGTTTGAAAAGGAATCTAGTCTCTATTTCATGTTGAGAATATAAAGGAGATAGAGTAGTTTTTGTGGAAACTTATATGGCCCAAAATTTATAATATGGATGATGCTAGAGTCACTGGAATTCGTGAAGGAAGATTCTATAGGCTAGTGAATCAACCAACTCAAGCCCTAGTACATGATGAAATCAATCCAAGTGAGCTATGGCATAGAAGATGGTCACCTTCATTATAGATCATTACCTTGATTGAATCAAATAGTTTCAGGTGTTCCTAAATTATATACAAATCATGAGGGTGTTTGTAAAGTTTATGCATTTGAAAAGAACATCAAGAAACCATTTCCAAGTAATGATAATAGATCTAAAAAAGTTTTAGATTTGATGCGTTGATGCGTGCGATTCGATGCCTATGAGATTGATTGGAAGTTCATTATACTATGTGACATTTATTGATGAATTCTACGAAAGGCAGATATATCTCATGAATACCAACAATGAAGTCTTCACTAAGTTCAGAGAATTCAAAGTTGAAGTGGAAAACTTGACAGGTAAGAAGATCAAGATTTTGAGATTTGACAATGGAGGAGAATACACTTCAAAAGAACTTGTTTCTTTCTAAAGAAAGTTTGTATTAAGAGGGCATTGATTGTTCCCTATAATCCACAACAAAATGGTGTATCGGAATGAAATAACAGGTCTTATTACCCACCAAAAGTGGGTAACCCCATGGGAGAAATTTTCTCCTAGTCATATCAGTCGATAGCCAATAGTTCTTGACAACCACCACTGTAGCCAATGTATTGTTCCATTTTATCTTTGCTCCTCGATCTAGTCATATTTCCTCTCGTCTATTTGTCAAGAGTGTATGTTTGAATGTGGGCAATCCAATCCTTAAGGTTCATTGTGAAATCGGGTACTTATGCTTGTTTTTCCTTAGGCATATTGAGCATGGATTATTGGGTAACTTGGAAGGAGGAAGGGTTTTGATTTTAGTTGTGTTCTCTCTTAAATTGGGGGGTTCATACTCAATCCTAGTACCATAGGATCTCCCCTATTGGCCTATGGATTCAAGAAGGGCACTACTTGGGAAACCCTAATTTTGGTAGCGCAATCTCGTTTTCCCAATTCACATTTTTCACTCCCCTCTACACATTACAATCCCTATTTCATCATCTTCCCTCTCTAGGTCCACATGACCACTGGGTCAACAAAGCACTAGCACAACCCCTCCCCTTGTCCACATGTCCGGGTCAGGGCTAGAAACATTTCCCTACATGTTGATGCAGCTAAAATAAATTTAAAAGCATATCATTTCCATCAGCACTAAACAAAATAAAAAATTATTATAAAATACAAAATATAATCAAGACATTAAAAATAACACATGGGAAAAGGAAAACTTTATCTCAAGCCTTATCATCATGTCCATCACCCTGGTTCATAGGGACCATGAGTGCCCCCACATCATTAAGAAACCCATACTCATCCCAACTCGTGGGGGAATGAACTGCTCCACCTTAAGAGGGAAATAATTGCTTACATCATACACAACATGCTCTCATTTCTTGGAGCCCCAAATAGTGATACAAAGAGAAATCAAGAAAAGGAAAAAGGAAAATGATGAAGGGTGGAAAAACAAAGTTCGGGGTATAACTCATGTATCCACAATTAGTCCCTCCTACATCTATATGCCCAAATATGTGGGCATTCCCTATCATTTCCACCCTTGTACCCATGCCATTTGGCCTTGAGACCCTAGTATCCCCATCCATCTCATCATTATTCACATGACCCCTATCACTTGAAGGATGTACCTTGGACCTGTCTTTCCCCTTATGGGTTGGAAACACCTAATAGGATCGTTAATTAACAACTCATACCTAGGGAGGTAACATTACTTTGAGATCAAAGCCCAAAATTTGGAAGGGAAGCCCCATATGAAGTCTCAATGTGCCCTTAATAAAAAATCTTGTTTCACTTAGATGCACTAATGAATTATTGTACCTAAAGATGAGGAGGCACATTGGACATTATAAGTAATTGGAAGGTGGTTTCATTATCAGTTGGGAAACTTAATTGGGACCCAAGTCCACTAGAGGATCATATTGACACGACAAGGGATGTGTTGAGAGCCATGGGACTCCATGATCTGCAGAGAATCATTTCACACCATGGGTAGCCTCAACACCTACAGTAGTTTTTTTATTTCCCCACATTATTCACGAGATGATGCACTTGGACCAATGTGCTCAGTCGATGTACCATATGGAGTGATAGTTGATCTGAGGCCCATAAGAGGTTTTTGTCATGCTTGATACATGGGAGGTCGGACACCAACATCAGATCCCTCATTTTGAGCATTATACAGCCTATCTATCATCAAGAAACCCACAAGACCAACTTTTATGCCTAAAAACCATTTTGGGGCCCCACATGATGACTTGCATAAATAATTAGGGGTCATCCCCTACTTACTGATTTATGGAGCCCTCTCTCTCATCTTGGCACCCAGAGGACTCAATGTGGCCCTACTTCAGCATGGAATCATCAACTCGTCTAGCATTTGGAAGGATAATTTATAATTCGAAAAAGATACTTGCTCGTCTTGTGACCAAGGCTTGTATTTTGCACATTTCTATAATGTTAGGGGCCTTAGGCTAATAATTCAACTTCTAAGGTATCATATAAATAGAACTCATTTTCATTTTTGAGAGATAATCATCAAACTTGGATTGGTTCTCTGGTAAAATAACTCGCACTTTTTCTTTGCACCTATTGGTGACTCTTTTGATGCATTTTGATGTGTGGAAGATGATTCATTTTTCTTCTTTAGAGCTTCTTTGAATGAGGGATGGATATATTTCATGACTCTTTATAAGTGCTTAATGTTGATGTAATTTTTCTTTGAAATTTGTTTAGTGTATGGAATTACTGCTCTAGAATATGAAAATTTGTGCCCTAATTGTTGAAGATTAATTTTGGAAAGCTTTTCTAGCAGAGTATTGTTTATTTTATCCAATGCAAGGAATGTAATGAATGTTCCTACTGAATGAATGTCTTCGAATTGTTCATGAAACTCCATTATATCTTGAAGAGGGTAAATGTTTGAAATTAGTACCTAGTGCATCAATTTTGAGCTTCCTTTGAAGATATTTTATTTTATCTTAAGCATCTTAAGACTCCATTTCCCAAAGCAGTAGGCACTAGTCCAATGATTTTGGTGATCAAACTCTATGTTCTCCATATTTTCTCCTCCTAAATTTTGGTCCCCTAAAGGTAGGACAAAAATCTAGGGCTTGCTGTGAAATTTTACGAAGGTGATTTTGTGGGAAACCAAGGGTAAAAACATCAAACGCAAGGCTTAGGCTACCTATGCTCCAAGTTTGGTGGGTATCCACCCAAGTTTCATCCATAAAATCTCTTTCCCTAGGTGTTACTCCAAGAGGGAAAACCTAGGTCTTTCTCTCTCACCTTAGAGTCTTGTTTGAGGGTTGTATGAGCTTAGTATTCATTGAAATAAATCATAAGAAGTCTTTTCTTCTCTCGGAACTTGACCTTGTGAATACCTATTACTATCAAGAAATTTCAAAACCCTAGGTCTTGTGCCTCCTTTTCTAGGGTTTTTATTAGAGCGTGGTTTTCATATTTGAAACCTTGTACTTTTATTGAGCCTCTCTTCGAATGAGCTCTAGCTCCATCACCTTGAACCTTCAAACCCAGAATATCGATTATAGGTGATCACAATCATACTGAGACTCCTCCCATCGGTGAAAGTCCGTAAAGAGTAGGGGACCTTGGTTGTGGTAACAATGAGCCATTGTCCCATTGTTGTCACTTAGTCTAGTAGTTATCCCATAGGTGTTCTCCCCTTAGGGCCCTACTAGATTTTGTGGTAACTTTTTTAGCTTCGTTATCAGGGAGGAAGCAGGTTCTCCTCTTTGGTCAAAAATTTGAAGAGGTGATTCCTTTGATGACAACATAGATCCTCTTATGGAAAGAAATGGCTCACTAGAAAGGCCTATTTTATATGTTTCAATATGATGGTCCTCGATCTAATGATCATGATATTATTAGTATCCAAGAGGATTTTGATGCCCCTCTTTATGAATCTCATGGGAGCCATGAAATTGTGGAGCCTTCTGAATGCCTTGAAAGGGGGTTGTGGTTCTTCCTAAGACATGATGATTGTAGTCCACCTTGTTCCATCCTCGATAATCAAGATGATGTGATTGTGGATGTGTATGAGCCATTTAATTCTTCATGTCATAAGGAGGATATGTCTAAGCTTTATTTTCATCGAAAATGTATGAGTTTAGTCGTTGAGTTCTCTGATTTCTCATTACAAGAAAGATTGCACAAGTTGTATTCATATTTTCCCTCCTCATCCATGATCTTTGATCCACAGTCCTCATATGTTGCCGCCTCCCACCCTTACCATTCATCAAGCAAATATTGCAATGGAAAATGTGATATGTGACTACCCTACCTCATGATGGTTCATAAGGGAAAGTGTTCTTATATTGATCTAATCATATGTTGGTTACATTGGTTGTATGACTATACCTAGCACTTGAATAATATTGCACACATGGTAGTGTAGGATACATATCATATTGATTTTTCATGGGTAATATCATCATATCAAGTTCTCATGCTAAAATAGGTGCATTTAGATTATATTTGCATCATAGGATAAATTTTATTTCTTGTATTGTTTTATTATTTGAGGAAAACATGGGCAATAAAAGTATGCCTAGGACACATACTTCCAACATTGTTTGTGATGTGCAGGGTACAAGTCTACGGTTCCAGAGGATTTTTGTTGTTCTCATGACCTATCGTTCGAGTACATGGTTTGTGCACTCTACAGTCATCTTATGTCCCAATCAGATCCAAATGTTACCCACCAAAAGTGGGTGACCCCATACCATAAATTTTCTCCTAGTCTTGCCTTCAACCATCAGCGAGTAGCCCCTTACAGCCACTAGTGTTTCCAATGTATTATGCTATTTAATTTATGCTCCTTGATCTATTCATATGTCCCCTCGTCCATCTATCAAGAGCATATGTTTGAAGGTCGGAAATCTAATCCTAAAGGTATGTTTTTCATTGTGCAATCGAGTGCTTATGCTTATTTTTCCTTGGGCATATTGGGCATGGATTATTTGGTGACTTGGAAGCAGGAAAGGTTTTGACTGTAGTTTTTTTCCCTCATCTTAAATCGGGGTCAATACTTAATCCTAGTCCCATGGGATCTCCCCTATTGGCCTATGGACTGAGGAAGGGAGATTCTTGAGAAACACTGATTTAGGTAGCGCAATCTCATTTTCCCATTTCACATTTTTTACTCACCTCCGCACATTACAAGCGTTGTTTCATCATCTTCCCTCTCTAGGTATACATGACCACTGGGTCCATGAGGCATTAGCACACCCCTCCCCTTGTCCACATGTCTAGGTCGGGCCTAGAAACATTGCCCCGGAGATTGATGCAGCTAAAACAAAGTTAAAAGCATATCATGGCCACAAGTAAGAAACAAAAGAAAAAATATTATAAAATGCAAAACATGGCTAGGACATTAAAAATAGCACATTGGCAAAAGTATAAATTGATCTCTACCCTTATCGTTATAGTCATTGTGAATTTTTTAATCTATTGTAGCAACTGGAAATTAATCTTCTAACTGATTAAACATTAAGTGCAATTTAGTTTCTACAATAAATAACGAATAAAACCACAACTGCAATTTTCACCATAAAAATTATGCGGAAAATAAAATGTTGGAAACTAAGAAATATATAGCACACATACAAAAATATGACACCATTATTTTTGGACAATTATCCTTGGAAAAACCCAATGTGGGAAAACCAGTGCAGCATATGAGGATTTTATTATTATTATGTAGCAATGAAAATATGAGTACAATCTAGATGCCCAAAACTAGAAATCCTCGACAAATAATATGGCCAAAATTATTAGAGATATTTTTTTCTCTCTCCACGAGCAATCCCAACACAACCTGCTTCAGAAAAACTAACCCTCAAGAAACCTTGCGCAGTGCTTGCACATACCCCCACACGCACAACATGAATCTGCCTTTGATCAAAGCATTTTACATGTTGCTTCTATTGGAAGCAATCCTCTAACCCTCTAGAAAATAATCCCGACCTTTGGCTACTGAATCGGCCCCTTACTCAACCAAATTGAATTGCCACACTAAAGTTGCTTGTACACTTCCTGTGCAACCTTTAATGGAATAAATCGGCCACTTTGTTGTTTCCTCTCTAGAACTAGAAACTCCTCTAGAATCATTGTCCATGTTCCCTCTCTATCTCTATGTCCCTTTTGGCTTGAAATATTCTTCCCTACTCAACTGCTCCTATTGTTGGATAGCTCAATCTAGCAAGGAACTCAACCTCAAGTGTGTCCAGCTCCAATTCCATCAACCCTTTCTTATAATCTCTCTTTGGCTCACCAACGACCATGATTAAATCCTCATCAACGGCTAATATTATTTCTGGGTTGATCCATGTGAGTTTCTAGAGAAATCTCACCTTTATGAATTAATTCTTGTTAATTAATCATTTTCCCTAAGTTAGACTTAAGAAAAATTTAATTACACATCAATTAAATTAATTGAGTTATCTCTCGGTTTTCTCCTTAAAGTTTTTCAGGGTTCTAGAGCTCTTGTGTTTCTAAACCTCTCCAACCAAATTCGAGACTAGAACACTTGTCTGATGCTACAAAAATCAACACTCCCTCTTTGCGAAGAAGGTGTTCTCTCTATCTCGTAAAATCATCTCCCATATGTGTTGTTGATGTTTGACAATTGTAACAATCTGCCACTACCCACCAACCATTGCGCAACTCTGATTCATCTTCCACAACTATGGTTGAACCACCCTGCATTTGTGTTATTGCTAACACTACATTGTACCACTATACTACTACCAACTTTGCTTTTGCACTGCAACTAATCTCATGCTTTTGTTGTTGTTGCTATAGTTACTGCAATTGAGAATAAATCTCTAAATCAACTATGCCACTGGAGTGGCTCTGCAGCTGCTTCTTGAGTCTATGGCTGCTACTAGCCTATGCACTGTCTACTAAGTAACTATTTGTATTGCAACTGCTCTGCACCCCCTCAGCATCTAACTGTAACTTAGCACTACAATTGTCCCTCAAGAATTTACTGCGTTGTCCTGAACACTAATCCTATCTGCTACTGAATATTGCGGGCCCTTGTAGCAAGGGTAATGATCCATGAGGAAACACTTGTTCGATGCTCACCTCAATGGATCATGCCCAAACCTCTGCAACTCTGAACTCTGATCTACTCATATTGTTGTTTCTATCGCTCTGTTGCTATCTATGCACTACTGTTGCAACTACTACAATAATGAGTTTGATTTCCCCATATCTTGAAGCACTAGCTTCCATAGGGTTGCTCCGTCTGAAGCTAGACTCCCTCTGAGTCTCATTCTCCCTATGGGAAATCTCTTTTCTCCCTCTTGACAACTGGCATTGTCCTCTTACATTGGAAACTAGACTGCATAGTTATGCGCTTGGAATATTTTGGCTGGAGCTATCACTACATCCTGCAACTGAGCAATTCACACTGCCTTTGTCACTACAACTAGTTATGCAACTCTCTCTCGAGTACTAACTGCAATTAGCTTTGAAACTTTATTTTGAATGGCTAATTGCACCTGTAGACATTGAACCTGCTACTATGATATGGTGGGCTCTTGTAGCAAAGGTGATGGTCCCACTGCAACAAATTGGAACTGATTTGATTGATCTCTTTGTTGCAACTATGTTGGACCCTACCCATTTGGCACACTGGAGTCTCATGCTCCTCCTCCACCTGGATCTGGTGCCCCACTATCTCCTTTTGGGCCTTGTCCCTTATTGGAAAATTGCTTTTCTTTGTAACTCGCACTTCCTCTGGCACCTGACTTCGACAACTGGAAGTCATTCTATTGCCCAAATTTGCATTTTGGCTAACTTGCACAGCCTATTCTGGGAATCTCATACAACCATCTCTAGAAAGCTGCAAAATCTGCGAAACTCAAATAATTGGAGACTGGAACTAGAAATTTCATTCTCTTTCCTGCTCGACCTTTCTTCTACTACTCGTGCTTTCTTAGTAAATGCACAAATCTGCTACTACTTGCCTTTGAATGTCCTTCTCTAACACTCATATTTCCTGCTACCTCAACTGAGAAATTCACTCAACCTACCCAAAATCCTCTAGAATCTAGTACACAATCTGTTGCACTTGAAGCTCGCACTGGCTGACTAAAAAACTATTAGGGCCTACTACAACTGGAAATCACGGATTTCCTCCAGAAAACTAAATTTTGAAACCCTCTGAGAAAGAATCCCTCAGTGTGTGCAATTTCTCTTCCATCCAGCACTGATCCTGCTACTGCAAAAGTGTGGCAAAATCAACTAAGCCCATATCAAGAACATGCTCAACAAATTTTATGTTCTACTTCACCTGAACTTCTTCCCAGCTTCACTACTACCTATTGGAACTGCTACTGGGCTCTACGAATTTTTTTGCCACCTGCACTGGAAAATCGACCCCTCTGCCTAGTTGTTCATACTACCTAGCTAGATTCTTAACAAACTATGAAGAAATTGTGTTGCTTCTCCTTCTGAGCTATGGATTTCTCCCTCTTCATCTTTGAACGTCTGATTTGTCAGACTTGGCTCTGATACCATGTGAAATTTTTAATTTATTACAGCAACTGGAAATTATACTTCTAACTGATTAAAAATTAAGTGCAGTTTATTTTCTACGACAAATAAGAATAAAATCACAACTGCAATTTTCACCATAAGAACATTGTGGAAAATAAAATGTGGGAAACTTAGAAATATAGAGCACACACAAAAATATGACACCATTATTTTTAGACAATTGTCCCGAGAAAAACCCAATGTGGGAAAATCGATGCAACAAATGAGGGTTTTATTATTATTACGCAACAGTGAAAATCTAAGTACAATCTGTCCACATGGGGTAGCTCAAGCGGCAAGGGCCGTGGAAATGAAGTCTCACCGAACCGGAAGTCTTGGGTTCAAAATCTTGGGCGACCCTTCCCTAGAGGGTACATAATGGACATGTAATCAGAGGTCCCGCCCCAGCTTACAAAAAAAAAAAAAAAAATCTAAGTACAATCTGAATTCCCAAAACTGGTAATCCTCAAAAAATTATCTAGCCAAAATTACTAGAGATAATTTTTTGTTTCCACAAGAAATCCTTAAACAAGCACGGGGGCTTCACTCAATGAACCTCTATTATATCATGTGCATTCATGGCATACTAAACAATACCCCTAATTTGACTACATATTGGAAAATACCTCTAAAAATCACATTATTTAACCCCTAACCAATATGAACCCAATACACTTTCCCAATTTAAAAAACCCCTACATTCACTAGATATTGTAGGTATCCAGTTTTTCATCAACACTTTTTATACTCCCTTATATTTTTTCATTAACTCAGAGCTCCATTTTTTATATCTACCAATATAAAAACCATTTGTCTCATAATATATGCTCAATATACTATGTCATTTTCTTTTCAATATATATCCTCCAATATGAATGCACATGGTATTGTATTGCTCCCATTTTGAAGCCCCCATGGGCACAACCTGCTTCAGAAAAATTGACTCTCAAGAACCCTTACGCAAGCCCCTGCGCAGTGTTTGCGCAAACCCTCACATGCACAACCTGAATATACCTTTGATCAATCTGTTCTGCCTATTTTTTCTACTGTATGAAATCCTCCATCCCTATGGAAAATAATCATGCCCTTTGGCTACTGTATCGACCCTCTGCTCATCCAAATCAAACTGCAACACTTAAGTTGTATGCGCAATTGTTGCGTAACCTATAGTGGAATAACTCAACCTCTTTGTTTCTACCTCTTTGGAATTGTAAACTCCTCCAGAATCACTATCTCTACTCCCTCTCTGTCTCTACGTCCCTTCTCACTCAAACTCTTCTTCCCTACTCAACTGTCGTTGGTGGATATCTCAATATACCAAGGAACTCAACCAAAAGTGCATCTAGCTCCAACTCCATCGATCTCCTCTTATAATCTCTCATTGGCTCACCAACGACCAAGATGAAATCCTCATTAATGGCTAAGATCATTTTTGGGTTGATCTATGTGAGTTTCTAGAGATATCTCACCTTTCTCAATTAATTAATGTTAATTAATCATTTTCCCCAAGTTAAAGTTAGGGAAAAATTCATTGTTGGTTAATTAACTTAATTGAGCCATCTCTAGGTGTTTTCTTCTAAAACGTTTTCTAAGTTATGGAGCTCTTGTGTTTTTAAGCCTCTCCGACCAAATTTGAGACTAGAACACATGTTTGTTGCTACCAAAATCAACATTCATCACCCTGGTTCCTAGGGAACATGAGTGCCCCCACATCATTAAGTAACCCATACATGTCCCAACCCCTGGTGGGCAATGAACTGCTCCACCTTAAAGGAGTAATAACTACTTACATCATATACAACATGCTCTCATTTCTTGGAACCCTGAGCAGTGATACAAAGAAAAATAAAGAAAATGAAAAAGACAAATGATGAAGGGTGTAAAAAAAAAGGTCGGGATAACTCATGTATCATTAGAGGAATTTTGAGGTCTAAAATGGGCCTCCTAATAAAAATGTACAACCAAAATAAACTTTATAGGAACCAATAGAATTCAATATGATCATGTCAACCATAGGGGATGATTCACCATTTTTGGAGTAAAAAAGTAAAAAGATAAAAAAAAATAATAATAATAAAAATATTTTTCAACTCATATTTTAAACTTATCTCCCTAAGGTTTTACTCAAATTTTGAGTAGTGCAAAATTTAATTCTTCATCCAAGGAGTACCCATGTTGCATACTTTCAATGGACCTTCCTACACGAAAAATAAGAAATACATGAAAAATGTGATTGCAATCACGTTTTTATGTATTTCTCATTTTTCGTGTAGTAAGGTCCATCAAAAGTATGCAACATAGGTACTCCTTGGATTAGAAATCAAATTTTTCATCCAACAAGTGTTTCCACTTGAAATTTGAGTAAACTGATAGGGAGATAAGTTGAAAATATGAGTTGAAAAAATAGTTTTTTCTTTTTTCCCTCTAAAATTTGATGATGCAATCTAATCTTATTTTATTATTTCCACTATTATTTTATAATTTCCTTAGGAGACCCATTTTAGACCTCAAAATTCCCTTAATGCCACAATTTCTCCCTCCTACATTTGTATGCCCAAATATGTGAACATTCCTCATCATTGCCACCCTTGTACCCATGGTGTTTGGCCCTGAGACCTCCATGTCCCCATACATCTCATCATTATTCACATGACCCCTATCACTTGAAGGATGTAGCTTAGACCTATCTTTCCCCTTAGGGGTTGGGAATGCCTAATAGGGTCGTTTATTAACCACTCCTACCTAGGGAGGTAACACTACATCAAGCTCAAATCCCAAAATTTGGAAGGGAAACCCCATATGAAGTCCCATTGTGGAAACAATCTTGTTTCACTTAGATACACTAGTGAATTATTATACTTGAAGGTGAGGAGACACATTGGACATTATATGTAATTGGCAAGTGGTTTCATCATGCGTTGGGCAACTTAATTGGGGCCCAAGTCCACCAGAGGATCATACTAACACCACAGGGGATGCATTGAGATCCATGGGACTCCATCATGTGTAGAGCATCATTTCACACCATGGGAAACCTCATCACTTTCAGCAGTTTATTTATGCCCCACATTATTCACAATATGATGCACTTGGACCAGTGTGCCCAGTCGGTGTACAATATGGAGCGATAGTGGATTTGAGGCCCAAAGGAGGTTTGTCTAACCCTTGAGACATGGGAGGGAAGGAACCATCATCATAGCCCTCATTTGGAGTATTATACAAGCTTATCTATCATTAGGAGACCCATGAGACCAGTGTTTATGCTCCAAAACCATTTTGGGGCCCCACATGATGACTTGCATGGAGAATTAAGGGTCATCCCCTACTTGGTAATTTATGGAGCCCTCTCTCTCATATTGGCACCTAGAGGACTCAATTTGGCCCTCCAATGGCCTTAGATTAGCATGATGTCATCAACTCGGCTAGCATTTAGAAGGCTAATTTATAATTTGAAAAAGTTATTTGGTTGACTTGTGACCAAGGCTTGTATTTTGTGCATGTTTATAATGTTAGGGGGCCTTAAGCTAATAATTCGACCTCTAAGGTCTCATATAAATAGAACTCACTTTCATTTGTGAGAGGTCATCATCACACTTGGATTGGTTCTCTTGTAAAAGAACTCACACTTTTTCTTTAGAGTTATTGGAGATTCTTTTGATGCATTTTGATGTGTGGAAGATGATTCACTTTTACTATTTGGAGCTTCTTCTTGAATGATGGATGGATATATTGCATGTCTCTTTGTAATTTCTTAATGTTGATGGAATTTGTCTTTGAACGTTGTTTCATGCATGGAATTGTTGCTCTAGAATATGCAAATTTGTGCACTAATTTTTGAAAATTGAATTTGGAAATCCTTTCTAGTAGAGTATTGCATATATTATCTGATGCAAGGCATGTAATGAATGTTCCTAGTGAATGAATGCCTTTGAATTCTTCATGAAACTTCATTATATATTGGAGAGGGTAAATTTTTTAAATTGGTACCTAGGGCATCGATTTTGAGCCTCCTTAGAAGATGTTTTATCTTATCTTAAGCATATCAAGACTCCATTGCCTAAAGTACTAGGCACTAGTCCAAGGATTTTGGTGATCAAACTTAACTTTCTCCCTATTTCCTCCTAAATTTTGGTCCCCTAAAGGTAGGGCAAAAATCTAGGGCTTGCAATGAAATTTTAGGGAGATGATTTTTCAGGGATCCAAGGGTCTAAACATCAAGCTCAGGGTCTACACTACCTATGCTCCAAGTTTGGTGGGCATCCGCCCAAGTTTCATCCATAAAATATCTTGCCCTAGGTGTTACTCCAAGAGGGAAAACGTAGGTCTTTCTCTCTCACCTTGGGGACTTCTTTGAGAGTTATATGAGCTTAGTATTCATTGGAATAAATCATAAGAAGCCCTTTCTTCTCTCAGGTCTTAAACTTGTGAATACCTATTACTATCAAGAAACCTCAAAACCCTACGTCTTGTGCCTTATTTTCTAGGGTTTTTCTTAGAGATCAATTTTCTTCTTTGAAGCCTCGTACCTTTATTTAGCCTCTCTTTGAATGAGCTCTAGATCCATCACCTTGAACCTTCAAACCTAGAATATCTATTATAGGTCATCAAAATCATATCGAGACTCCTCCCATTGGTGAAAGTCCGTAAAGAGCAGGGGACCTTGGTTGTGGTAACAGTGGGCCATTGTCCCATTGTTGTCACTTAGTCTAGTAGTCGTCCCGTAGGTTTGTCCCCTTATGGTCCTACTAGAGTTTGTGGTAACAGGTCCATTGAAGAATATGTCAAGGCTATGATGCATGATCAGGATTTTCTGATGTTCGTATGGGGAGAAGCATCATTGACAATTGTATACATTCAAAATAGAAGTCCTCTTTGAATTCTAGAAGATATGACTCCTGAAGAACCATTCTCTAGACAAAATCCAAAGGTTAGACATATGAAAATATTTGATTTCCCTGTTTACATTCATATTCCTAAGGATAAAAGGAACAAATTAAAATGTTCAGGAAAGAAAGACATATTTGTTAGTTATAGTGAATCACCAAACACCTATAAAATCTACATTCTAGAGCAGCAACAAATTGAAGTCCATCAGGATGTCACTTTGGATGAGAAAGTTGCATATTGGAAGTCCAAGGAAGTTTCCATGGATTCTTATGATGAATTAAAACATGAAGCTTTGAAGGAAGAGTGTTCGAGTTCTACATAATGGCCTATAGAGCCAAAAGGGCCTTGTAAACCAATAAATTGGTTGTTGTTCCATAAATCAGAAAGAGTCCAACATGGCTTAGATCCACATTAGAAGAAACAAAAGGTCATGCAGCTCTTGATGGCACATCCAGAGAAATCAAGAAACCTAAAAGTTTTTCTAGTTATGCAGCTCTTATGACTAGCCTTTTTGGTGTAGAGCCTTCCTCTTATGAAGAAGTGGCTAGCCAACAAGTCTGGAAGGAATCCATGAAAAAAGAATATCAATCTATCATGAAGAATAATGTTTGGGAGATTGTGCCAAAGTCGAAAGGGATTAAGTGGTGACTTCCATATGGATATACAAGATCAAACATGTTGCAAGTGGAAGTATTGACAAATACAAGGTGTGATTTATGGCTAGAGGGTTCTCCCAGAAAGAGGGAGAAGACTATGATAAGAACTTTTCTTCAATTTCTAGGTACACCTCCATTAGATCCATTATTTCTCTTATTGCTTCATTGGGATGGAACTTACATCAGATGGATGTGAAGACAAATTTTCTCAATGGTGTCATTGAGGAAGAGGTCTACATAGAGCAGCCTCAAGGTTTTGAGGTGCATGGAAAGGAATCTCATGTTTGCAGGTTAAAGAAGCCCTTGTATGGACTCAAGCAAGCTCCAAGAGCCTGTTATCCTTGAATTGATAGTAATTTAACAAGACTGGGATTTACCAAGAGCGATGTCAATCCAAACCTCTATTTTAAGGTTATGAAGAATGGACTATGATCTTATTTATATATGTAGATGACTTATTTCTTAAACATGTTGAGTATTTTATTATTTAGTGTAAAAAGCAATTGGCCTCTGAGTTCAATATGAGGGATCTTGGTTAATGCATTATAGAAGTATGGAAGGAACCTGGTGAAGACTTCCTTGGTCAAGGAAAGTATGTTATTGAGATACTTCAAAAATTTGGCATCATGGACTGTAAATCCATGGCTACTCCCATGGTGACTAACTTGAAGTTAAGAGGCTCCAAATCCAAATTGCTAGATCCATCTATGTGTTGATGATTGATTTGCTCTTTGATGTATTTGGTTAAGAGCAGGCCATACATTTTCTTTGTTGTGAACACTTTGAGCTAGTTCTAGGTTGAACCAAGGCATGAGCATTAGATTGCAGCAAAGCACATTTTGAGATATGGACATGGTGTTGTGAACTATAGCTTGAGATATTTCGCAAACAAGGATGTACAACTTCAGGTATATATAGATGTTGACTAGGCAAGAAGTGATGATGATAGGAAGAACACTTCAAGGGTATGCTTCAACTTGGGGTCTGCTATGATATCTTGGATGAGAAAGAAGCAGAGATATGTTGCACTCACCACTACAGAAGTAAAATATATTTCATCCAATGAAGCATGTAGAGAAGAAATGTGGCTTCGAAAGTTGTTTGCAAGATTGGTCGACCAAGGGTTGGAACCGAACATGATATATTGTGATAATCAAAGGCGTGTGAAGCTTTTAGAGAATCCCATGTTCCATGACAAATCGGAGCATATTGAGATCAAGTACCACTACATCCGTGACATGGTACATAGAAAAGCAATAAGGCTCAAGTACATCTCCACCAACAAATAAACGACTGATATTTTCACAAAATTGTTGCCCAAAGAGAAAATCATGTACTTCAAAGACAACCTGGGGCTTGTGGAGATTAATATCGTGTACTTCATAGGTAAGTTGTCGCTCGTGGATATTATCCCTCTCGTTGAGAGGGAGTTTTGATCTAATAGCAACATTGATGGATATTCTCCCAATAGGGAGAATGGTTTGAGAGGCCCGGGGTGCTCCCCAAGTAGGGCAAAGTGAGTGCCTCTCAATGAGGAGACCCGATTACTCACCATGAAAGGTTGAGTAAGGTATAGACCCTATCACACACCAAGGAAGGGTGGATTGAGGTCTTTCAGCATTTGGAATCGATCACACGCCAAGGGTGGAGCAAGGTCTTTCAACATCTAGACCCGATCACACACCAAGGAAGGGTGGAGTAAAATCCTTCAGCGTCTAGACCCAATCACTCACTAGAGAGGGTTAAGTGAGGTCTAGGCCTAGAGTGCTCACCAAGAAGGGTGAGTGAGTGCCTATTAATTGAGTTATTATCTCATCATTTTGGCCTAGTAACTAGCCTTGATATTTGAGGACCGATCACTCAAAGAGTGAGTCTTGACATGTTGATGATAAGCCATGGGTTGGCTACCAACCAAGGTATGGCTAATAGTGGATGTCATTGGTAGATGATGATGTTAATGATGATGATTTTATATAACCTTTTATTATAGAAATTTGTCAACTTGAGAACGCATGACATTCATTATGAATACCTCCCTAGTTAAGAGGAAGTGTTGAATTTTTTTTACTGTGGTCGGTCTTCATAATGCACATATAGCCCTTTATGTATTTACATTGATTATTGCAAAGCATATTTTAAATGCTAGAGTCAAAAGAAAACTATATTTTGAGTCAAGTCCCATTTGGATTATTGAATGAAGAAAAATTGAATTTTTGAATTTGAAATTTTTGGCTCCAAGTTTTTCAAGTCAACCTCCCTCCAAGTCAATTCGACCTAGGAAAATGCACCAATTCACTCTTTCAATAAGACAATTTATAGGCATCCTAACGAAGATCAGGAAGTATAAGAAGGACGAATTGCATCTATTTCTGTCTCTCTCAAGATCACACGTGTGGATAGTCTCTCTCTCTCTCTCTCTCTCTCTCTCTCGCTCTCTCTCTCTCTCTCTCGTTTGCATATTTCTAGGCAGTTTCTATTGTAGGGGCCAAAATTTCTGGGCAATTATTGGGGGTCAAAATTTTGGGATTTTAGTTGTTGCAGGAGGGCCGAAATTATGGGGCAAATCAGCGGAGTGAAGCGTTGGATCATATTAGGAGGCTTGACTTGGAGGGTTTGAATAGGTGTGACCTAGTTAAAGACTAAAAGGTCTAGACGTGTCTCTTGTTAAGCAAAAGAATTTCTCTATTGAAAAGGTTTTTGATTTTTTTCCCTTTGTGGGTTTTCCCATAGTAAAGCTTGTCTTCTCTTTGTGCAATGTGATCTTTATTGTTCTATTGTTATTTTATGGTTGAATTTCTGAAGTATAATTGTTAAATGATATATTGGAATAATTAAAAGAAGATCAACATCAAAAGTAATTATCTGTTTTGTAGAAATAGTGTGCTAGCTTCTATTGCACTTAGAAAATCAACATTCCACTTAATTAAACAGTAGTTTCATACCCTCATATATGACAAATGTTAAAATCTGAGAGTTCTATGTAGCAATTTAAAAAAAAAAAATAGAAACTTGAAAGTTCTATGCAGAAAACTAAATGTACTTGCAAAAAATTGAATGTATTGTGCAGAAAACTGAATGGAACTGAATGTACTAGCAGAAAGTTGAATGTACTTTGCAGAAAACTAAATGTACTTTGCAGAAAGTTGAATGTACTTTGTAGAAAATTGAATGTACTTTGCATAAAATTGAATGTAATTTGCATAAAACTGAATGTACTATGTTGTTAGAATTACTTAGAATGAATATTTCTTCTTAACAACTTTTCAGATCAATAATTGTAGATATACCATAAACTTAAGGATCATATGAAGACAACCAAGCACAATATGAGACACTGAGAGTTTGTTCCAATGACCGAGGAAAAACCCACAAGGGGAAAACCCAAATTATTCTTCTTCTATTAGATTTCTTAAATTGTTCAGCGGAGTATAGAGAGAAAGAGAGAATGAGAATGAATAAAGTCACCAATGTCTTATCAACTTGCAGTTGAAGTGTTCTTGCTCTTTGCTTGAAATTTCTTCCTTCTCTTGATCAGATATTGTCCTTCACACTTGCTTCAACTCTTTCCTTGCTCTTACTTTTTACTTACTCTCATACTTCTCTTGCACACATTCAATACTAACTCTCATTCACAATGAACATGTTATTCTCACTTTTTCTTGCTTAAATAGATGAGAAAAGAGAGTTACAAAATAAATTCATGCATTGAGCCAATAATAGAGGAATTGAATTCCATGCAGGAGGAGTTACTTTAGGAGAAGTGTAACTCATCCCAAGAATAAAGAGAGAGATACGCGTCTTCGGGAGTTATAATTTGAATCGGGAGGAGAGAGAGTTACACTTAGGCATGAGAGAATATTTAGTGAGAGTTATAAATCAAGTTGAATGAGGGAGTTACAAGTGAATTTAATGAGGAGTTACATTTTCTCCATACATTGAATTAGTGAGGAAGAGTTACATTCTCTTAAGTGTGGAGTTACTATTTTATTCCAAGAGAGAGGACCGATTTTCCAAGAGATTCTCAATTTAATTTGCTTATTTCATGAGAAATCTTGTTTTTATTAACCCATTAAAGGTGAATGACTTTAGACTATTTTATATATAATAGTATCATAATAATAATAATAATAATATTAATATTAATATTAGTAAGAATAAAATATTAATTCTTGACTTGTATACTCATGATTGATTGGATTTAAAGTGGATTCCATATGTCAAGATCATCCATGATCATTTAGACATGAATTTCTATTTTTGGAAAGTCACTTCCAACTTGAGATGTGACTTACTATTTTTGGAAAGTAATATTAGATTATTACAAATGAAATTTTATTATAGGTGGTTCAAACAAAATTGAAAGATATGATTTCTTCTCGGAGAAATTCATCCATGAGCTGCCAAATTTTAACACTTCCTCTCAGCTGGGGAGGAATTTCTTTTTGCATCAAAGATCTTTGCTTCCTCTCATCTCTTTCATTCATCTTAGCTCAGCTCTTCTCTATAATATTTGTAACAATGAAGTTGCAATCTAAAGAAGAATCATCCACTTGACACAAATTTGTATAGGAAATAATCATCACATGTCACATAGACAAGGATTACACAAAACCAATTTTCATCTCAAAAATTAGGTGATAAAACACATACATCACATAGACAAGACTCAAACAAGTCACACACACAAGAATCATACACAACCAAGTGTCAAGTGGTGGAACACCTGGATCCTAGACAAGTCTCACGACACCCATTGGCCAGATAGGTGGCTCTTCCCACGTCTCAGACGGTGGGTCGGATGCATATTGAGGCCTACTCTTGTGCTACTCACTACATAATAGGTCCCTCATCCTCATGAGATTTTCGGCATCATTCCCTAATCTTGTGATCTTTGACAGGGGGGGAAGGCATCTCAATGTTCTCAATCAGCTGTGACTGCTTCCCAGAAGGGTCATGTCCATAAGTCCAACTTGCTCTCTAAAAGCCACGAACTTTCCTTTCGGTAAAGGCTTGGTAAGAATGTCAGCGATCTGATCATAAATGGAGATGTGATAGAGCCTCACTGCTCCTCTCTGCACCATATCTCGGATATAGTGATACTTGATCTCAATATGCTTGGACTTGTCATGAAACGTGAGATTTTCTGCAAAAATAATATCACTCTTATTGTCACAATATCTAACTATTGTGTCTGGAACTTGCTCAAATAATTCCCCAAAAGCTTCATCGGCCAAACTGCCTCACAACTAGCCACGCTAGAAACAATGTACTAAGCTTCAATTATACTCAGTGCAAAAGAATTTTGTTTTCTGCTCATCCAAGAGGTCATGGCAGATCTCAAGTTAAAACAACACTCAAAAGTGGTCTTTCTATCATCAAAGTTACCAACCCAATCAACATCAGTATATCCCCGAAGTCTTACATTTTTAGCAGTATATTTCAATCCTAGATTAATAGCTCCATGCAAGTATCTAAGTACATGTTTTACAACAATCCAATGGACATGAAAGGGATCAATCATATATTGACTTAAAGTTCTTGGAGAAAAGAATATGGCAAGCCTAGTGTTTACCAAAAACATCAAAGCACCAATTAGTTGTCTATACTATGTGGGATTTGCCAGATTAGGTCTTGCAGTTTTTCCACATAATTTCTTAAAGTTCATTTCCATAGGAGTATGCATGGACTTACATTATACCATAGCAAATCTTTTAAGAAGCTTAATAATATATTTTCCTTTAAAAAGATAAATTTCACAAGGTCTTTTCCAAACCTCTAAACCCATAAAGTAATGCATCAAACCAAGGTCTTTCATTTCAAATTTCGAAGCTAACTCCCTCTTACACTGGAGGATAAGACGTTCTCCTCCTGTCAACAATAAATCATCAACATACGAACCAAAATCAAAGGTATACCTTGGACCATCTTGAAGTAGAGGTTTGGGTTTGCACTACTTCTTGTGAAACCAAGCTTTGTCAAGTAGCTATCAATGTGATCATACCAAGCTCTTGGAGGTTGCTTCAACCCATATAAGGCTTTCTTTAGTCTGCATACATGAGTTTCTCTGTCATGCTCTACAAAGCCTTGTGGTTGTTCCACAAATACCTCTTCCTTGAGAAAGCCTTGCAAGAAAGCAGTTTTCATGTCCATTTGGTGAAGAGTCCATCCCTCGCTAGCAACTAAGGCAACAACAGATCAAATAGTAGTATATCGCACTATAGGTGCAAAAATATCATCGTTATATATTCCCTCTTTCTGAGATAAACCTCTCGCTACAAATCTAGCCTTATATTTTTCCATATTACTATTTTCACCATGTTTAACCTTAAAGACTTGGAAGTGACAACAGATTTATCTTGAGGTCTATGAACCACTTCCCAGACATCATTCTAGGTGATGGACTCGTATTCTTTAGTCATGGAACCTTTCCAGACTTGTTATTTTGCAGCTTCTTCAAAGGTGCATGGTTTTCCCTGAATGGTGTTGCTCATGGCAGCAACATACCCTTGAAACTGACTTGGCTTCTTACTTTCTCTGAACATTCATCTTGGGGTAGCATGTTGTTCAGCATCTTGCAAGGCATCTGGCAGCCATAATGGTCTCTTTCTGGTAGGAGGATGATGTGGTGGAGGATTTAGAGGAACCATGGAACCCAATGGATTATCAGAAAACTCATTCTCAGATTTTGATTCAGACTCAGATACAACCTCTTTTTCATTAACATCGTGTCTTTCAGCAATGGAAGGAGGAGGAGAGACTCTTGTTTTTCTAAGAGCTGCATCTGTTACATCTTTGCTAAACTCTATAATTCTTTGACCAGGTACATAAATTCTATAAGATTTTGAATTATCACAATAACCAACAAAAGTACATTTCTTACCTGAAGCTTCCAGTTTGTTCATTTTCTTTTTTTGGCACATGGAAGTATACAGGACAACCAGAAATTCTCAAATGACTCACCTCATGCCTTTTACTAGTAAAGGCTTCTTAAGGCCTAATGAGAAGTTTTGTTTTGCACATAAACAACAATATTTGCATATTCTCCCCACGTAAACTCTGGTAGCTTTTGATCATGCAGCATGGCTCTGACTACTTCCATAATGGTTCTATTCTTTCTCTCAACCACACCATTTTGTTGTGGATTGTGTTGGATACCTATACCAATAGGTTTCATATTTCATGATTGGCAAATTCAAATGCCAAATATGCTCTGCTTTTCTGATACAAAGATCCCATATTTCCAAGAGAAGACAAGGCGTGTACATAACTTCATGTTTACTAAATTTTGATGGATGGTTCAACAGTCTAATCTGGATCATGCCATGTTTCAATTTTCTGTTGTAGAATAGAGAAAGAAGTCTGTCCAAACTGTTTAATCTTGGCAGACCAATGGTTAGGCAGAGAAACTAAGGTTCCCAACTGCTTAATCTGGGGCCTTGGAAGCAATAAGGGTAGTGCTAAATAGGCAATCAAAAGAAAAAGCCAATGGAAAAGAAAAGGCACATAAGGGTCTGCAAGTCCAAGTGCACCCTCCAAGAATAAACAAAAAATGTTAGGCAAGTAGATGGGTAGGTAGATGGGGTTGTAGAAGTGGTATTCCTTTCAAACTGAATCTTGCTGGTCAATATAAGGAAAACAACACAATGGAGAATGTCTAACTTCCTTTCCCTGTTTTTACACTCATTACTAACATCCCTACACCAGTTGTGTTTATGAAAGAATTCAAGGTTTTATGTTGGTTCTGGTTTCCTTTAAGAGCCACATTTCTTGTCTAAAATTCTTTTCATTTTGATCTACTCCCTAAAGCTAAGTGGTTTTCAAATAAACTTAGTGATATCACTCCTCATTCACCTTTTCCCTCCATATTAACCCCTAACTTCT
>APFE030356514.1:70351-118956 GCA_000404065.3 Pinus taeda | reverse complement strand
AGCTATGCCACTGGTGGACAGTGATGCCCTCATTACAGACTTTGTGGCAGAGAGGAATCACTTACAAACATATTTCCAGCTAAGAAACAGTCACTTGGACAACAGTGACCTATATGGCATCTGGGAATCCAATCTGCCCACCTACTTCCTGCCTTCTGTGAACATTTTCCCTAAAGTCATCCACCTCTATGCATAAAACTATGACCAGAAACTCAGGGCTATGAAGTCTCCATCTCGGAGCATCCTATTTTATATAACACCGGATTCCATCAACCAGATGTTGAACTACAAGCTGACCCAGCTGCTATACCCCTTCTCCATGAACTACTAGCTAGGTGAGTGATCCAGATCTTGGGAGGAGGCCCCCAAGATCTGAAAGATTGAAATGGATCTTGGGAGGAGAGACCCCCAAGATTCTTGGGAGGAGGCCCCCAAGATCTGAAAGATTGAAATGGATCTTGGGAGGAGAGACCCCCAAGATTCTTGGGAGGAGGCCCCCAAGATCTGAAAGATTGAAATGGATCTTGGGAGGAGAGACCCCCAAGATTCTTGGGAGGAGGCCCCCAAGATCTGAAAGATTGAAATGGATCTTGGGAGGAGAGACCCCCAAGATCTGAAAACTTGAAATTACCAGAAGAAAAATATGAGAATGCCCAATAAAAAAAACCACAAAGAAATTTTTTTTTATTAAAACCCGAGTGAAAACAAACCAGTTAGGGAAATGGTACCTTAACTCTGAGAAGAGATGTGATGGCTACATGCCTCTAAATTGTGTTACAATGAGGCTTGAAGGCCTATTTATTGTTGAGAAACAATGAAAAACCCTTCACATTCCAGAACCTAACCCTAGGAGATGAAACGCCAAACTGTGGGCCCCGTTTGGGGGTAAGTTGGTACATCAACTTCCCGGGGTCGTAACTTTAGCATGATCTCCGTTTGACGCGTATGATAGCTCGTTAGAAAGATCTAACCGAGAACTACCATTGTTGGAACGGGCAACACCAGTCCATTGCATGGACTCGTGTTGCCCCTGGATTCCCCAAAAAACGTCGTTTAGGGCCTCAAAACGGCTCCGGAAGTTCAGGACCCGAAAAACTGCTAAAAATAGTAAGTTGTGCTATAATTAAGGAAACTGAAAATGCTGAAAGAGACAATGATGGGGGTCCAGATGGACTTGGTAGGTGGCCACCAATATCCACTTGGATCAGTGCAATAGTGTGTTCCAATTATAGGTGCATTCGAGTTCATTATTACTTTGAGAGGATAAAATCTTAGTTTAAATCAATTATAAACATGCTTTACTTTGTGCTATTTTAGAATTGTAAGCACAACAATGCATCATTACTTAAAATGCATTGAGAAAGGTTTAGACATTTAACTATGCAATATCAATTTATTTATTTTTAATTACAAAATATTATCAGTTCACTCCCATAAATATGCATTGGTGCATTCCCCCTATATGCACATTAGAGATTGTTTTTGGTGTTTGATAATAAAATCCTAGTGGGTACATATTTGAATCTTAAGTGTATTAGTGCATCCTTATATGAGATGCATCAAATAAGGGTAAGTCATTTTTTCTTGTGAAGTAGTTTTTCTATTCATCATTCAAAATCATACATATATCTTTGTCCTAGTTTTCCCTGGTCCACCACTAGGGAAACCTTAGTGGTAGAACCATAAAAATTTGATCATATGGGTTTGATATCCAAAATGACAACTAAAAGATACATGTTCTGGTCTAGAGACTTAGACTATTCAACCAAATAGCTAAGAAATTATGATATCACAAGACCAAGAAAAAACACCAGAAAAGGGATAGTATCTCATAGAAACTAGGATGAGTTGGAAGGCTCAACCCTAATTGGCTCTTTTTCATGTCATTGATACCTCCTTGGGTTTTGCAAGAGGCCTAGGTTTTCTTCAATCCTCTATAAGAAATGATCCAGAGTCTTCATGTAGATTTGGAGCTCATCAAGCATTCGTAGAATCTCCTCCTTAGTTTCATTTCCATCAAGTGAAACTCTTCCCAATAGGGTCTTCATATACTAGTATAAATCCACTATGTGCATGTATTGATTATGCCATCCCCCAGTATGAGCCTTGTTTGGCATATAAGTTGCCAACTCTCCTACAATATTCATATTTGATACACCATCTTTAACCAATTATACCATCTTCAACATCACTCGGCTCAACTTGTATGACCCTTGGAGTCTTATTATGGTAGTGCTTGGCTATAGAATTTGCATGTTGGAGAACTCATACCCTTCCTCTAGACTCATTGTATGAGATGTATCACATACAACATGCATGTTAGTAGGGAATTCATGTTACCCTAAGCCAAAATCAAAGCTCAAAACCTAATAAACTGGAAACAAGTGGAGTGGAAGCACCAAAGGATCAACTGAGATGGAGTGTTTCAATTGTTGCATACTTCTAATTGTAGAGGGAAAGAATGTCCAACACCCAGAGGAGAAATGGTTATCTAAAGGTGGCTAAGAGATGAAATCACTCGTGAATCCAGGAAATCAAATGGAAATGAACAAGGAAACAACCATGAAAAGTAGAAAGATAACTCAAAATATTGAATAGACATGTGAAGGAAGCCAACCATGCTAAATGTAGCAAAATATAAGAGCTAAGGTGCATTAAAATAATTAAATATAATGGAATAATGAATACTCACTTGAGCTACTACTCATTACCTCCTCATCAGGATGAGGAAGTGGTGCCTTAATAAAATAATATCCAAGCATGAAAATTGAATGAAGAGGTGGTAATTCAAAATATCTCGATGGGTTTTTTTATTTTCTATTTCTTTTTCTGGGGGGGGGTTGGCTTGGCACATCCCCTCCCTTTATTTCTAAGTGGGATGGCTAGCCAACTTCTCCCACCTATTCCATATCCTCTGACCCCATAAAGGAAGCTTATACCATTCTGTTTGATCTGATCATAGTAATTTTTTTAAATGGAATCAAGGAGACATTCCCAAGTTTCAGAGGGTATTGTTGATGATTGTTCACATTCTTCATTGGAAAGTCTATCTACTATCTCATTTCCTAGGAATATTATGTTTGAATCAATGAGAATGGGGATGTTGGGCTAGATGTCTGAAACTCTACAAAGCATGGCATCCAATCTCCAATTATTTGAATCTTTATTGGGGGTGAACATGTAGAAGATTTCCCAACATTCTAATGGTGAGTTGTGAGTCTTGCTCCACCACCAATTTGGGAAAATCAAATTTCAAGGCTAATATAATACTGAAGTCCAATGCTAAAATTTTAGTAGAATTATTGCTATTGTGACCAAGAGAGCCCACAATGAGGTGGAGGATTTAACTTAGATGGCCTCTGAAAATTCCTCCATAGCTTATTGAGCTTGGTTTTCCTTTGGAGGCCCTATTGAATTTGAGATCAATGTAATTACATGGTGGGAAAATTCATTTGTTCTAGACGTTGGGGAGATGCTTTATATATAGAGATAGAGGGGAATACTACAAGGGGGAGAGATCCCAATTTCGAAGGATGATAGATTCATTTCCTTGATCTTTCCGATCCTAATCCAACAAAGTGTGAATGATGATCATTTTGTGGGTGTTTTGTTTGATTTTTTTCCAATTTTGGTTACATTGTAACTTTTATTATGGAATATGTGGTGATTCCTCTTCTTCCAAAGTTGCCATATTATAAAAACTTGCAATAGAATCCAAATTATATGAAGAATGTAGCTGATAAAGCTGACTCATTTTCACTAATTCTTCAGGGTTGATAATGTATTATACTCACTTCTCTTAGATTTCCTCATTATCATACCTACCTGTGATCATAGATGGTCCGCATAAGGGAATAAATTGAAGAGATGTTTTGCATCCTCAATGGTTTCCTAACACATAAATCCTCTCTTGAGAAGTTTATCCCAAGTTATAGTTTTCCCATGTGCCAATAGCCATAAAAAGGTTGAAACTTTTAGAAAATATTTTGTTTCTAAATAGTGGCCCAAATGTCCTCCATTGGGTGATTGGCATGCCCTGCTTCCTAAACGTATGCTTCTTTTACTATGAATCCCCATGATATATATCCACATCATAGAATGTCTAGGCCAATCTCATGTAGAATGAGTCTTTGCTAAAGATTCTTCCCAAAGGCCACCCATTCTTCTCCTCCTATCTTAGGATGACAATTTGTATCGAGGATCCAACATCTCTCCCTCTCTCTCTCTCTCTCTCTCTCTCTCTCTCTCACATACACATGTCTATGCACTAGTAATTTTCTACTTATCTTTCTATAGTGTATTTCATGGAGTTTTGTAGTGCCCCAATATTACAAGATCCTATCCTCATGATATGTTTCCATGAATCCCCCCAAAACAGGTTTTCTTTACCCTCCTGTTGGTCGCTTTAATTGTTTCCACAATTCAAGCTCCACATAAATTGTCAACCCGAGGAAGTCTTTTTATTTCAAAGGTAGTCACGCACTGGATATGCTCAATTTCAAAAGCAGAAACAATGTTGTAGTAAAAGAAAGAACACACAGTTATTAATCTCACCAATCTACTGATTCACACTCTATTTAATCAAAGCTGAAGTCAGTTAAGTTATAACGGAGATAATCCCTCTATTGCAGTTACAATTCAAATAAAGGAAGATCAATCTGCAAGGAAAGAAATCAATCAACCACAGCAGGAACAGGACCCTATTCCTTAGTGAGGAACTTCAGCACCTGATGCCTGACACTTAATCACACTGTGAACTCAAGGGATCAAGACCCTATTCCTGTGAGCAGGAACCTTCAGCACCTGTTCCCTTATTTCTAATCACACTGCAGACAAAGGAAAGCAATTAATGGGAGCAGAACCCTATTCCTGTATGCAGGAATCTTCAGCACCTGTCTCCCAACATCATTCATTCATGCAATCAAACAGAAACGGATGTCTCAACTTCTAAGGGTGAAAGCATTCAATACATGCAGTGCTAAGGAAACAGAGTATTACTCAAGCTGTGTAACCAGTGTCTAACAACAGAATTAAAATGAAGCGCAAACATATAAAGAATTAAACAATCTACAAGAACCAATGGGTGAATCTTGTGAGGAAGGCGGGCCCTTTCCCTCTCACAAGATTCCCCGGGGGAAAGAATTAAATTGGAACGATCAAAAGAGAACTTTATTCATCTGTCAAAGTCACTAATACATTACAAATGGAGACTAGCTCCAGTTCTCACACAGTATTCTCTTGTAGCTTTCACAATGACCAACCCCCTTCTAATGATGATGTTTCCTCCTTTTAAAGAGGAGACATCATTTACAATTTACATGAGAGCGAATCCATATTATCTCAAATCTGTTCTTTTCCCAAAACAGGACTATTCGGTTCTTCATAAAAAGATATTGTTACAACAGAGACAACAAGAATGCTATCTTCAGGATGATCCAGGTAATCATGTCTTCGTACTGCTGCTACTATTCTTCAAAAAGCTCTTCCAAAATCACAAATTACGGCCAACAGAATTTGCGTGCTTGACGGCTGTTTCAGCCACTGAGTCAGCTGTTTCAGCAACTGAGTCTGCTGTTTCAGCAACTGAGTCCGATGTTTCAGCAATGGCCGCATATACTTATCTGCAATCTTTGGACTTGTGTTAGCAACGATACACTCCAATTAATGATAAAATATAAGAGTATTGTGGAATTAAATGTAAAACAGATTAAACATATAATAAAGAAGAGGTTTTTGTATACCTTGGGAAAAAGTGGATGAAAATGATAATGGGATTCATGGTTATAAGGGTAAAGTGGTATCAAAATATATAGCAAAAATGATACATATTGGGGTCCTAACACCTCCCTAATTTCCCAAAAATAGTGTTGTTGTATTAGATTGATATCTTTGATGGGAATGTTCCATAATAAGGATATTGATTGTATGGGTTGTGTGTGAACCAATTGTTGGGAGTGAACACCATTTCCATATTTTTTATTCCATATTTCTCTTTATAAATGTTTTATTCCTTAAATCTATCACCACTAGAGCTTGACTCTAATGACTTTGCTAAACATCTCCAGATCCCTTAGCCCCAACCCTCCCCAAAATTTCCCAAGCCACCAAGGACCAATTCGTTTCCTTAGATTATTTCCTCCATAAGAAGGCTCTTTGGAGATTGAAAATGCATAGATCATGATCAAAGGAAGTCAAACTTCCTCAATGCTCCTAAAATCATGCATCAAACATGTCATGTTGGTTTTTTTCCATAACTTTTCTTTTGGGGGGTTCTAGAAGCTAAAACATAGACCATAGTGAGGGGAAATACCAATGATCATCTTGTCCAAATTTTAGAACTTCGGTCATGATATTTTAGAGGTGTGACTAGAGGAAGTAGAGCTTCATGGGTGTTGATAAAATCATGCATCAAATAGGTCATGTTGGAATTTTTGCTATAACTTTTCATCTGGGAGGTTCAAAAGGTTGAAACTTGGAACATATTGAGGGGAACTCCCACTAATCTTCTACTTAATTTTTCATAATTTGGACTAATATAATTTAGCATATATTTTCTGAGGAAGCCATTATATTAGTTTTCATGCAAAATGTTTGAAGAAATTTCTGCTATAACTTTTCATCTGGGAGGTTCAAAAGGCTGAAATTTGGAACATATTGAGGGGAACTCCCACTAATCTTCTACTTAATTTTTCATAATTTGGACTAATATAATTTAGCATATATTTTCTGAGGAAGTTGTTATATTAGTTTTCATGCAAAATGTTTGAAGAAATTTCTAAAAGGTTTAATCATTCATTGCATACAAATTGGTTGATGAAATGCCCCAATGAAAATGTTATTTTATGGATGGAGATATCATTTTTGTATGTTAGAATTGTTGTATGATAGTATTGTTGCGGTTGATATAGGCCCATTTTCATGCAAAACATTTGAATAAATGTGTTAGAGGTTCTTTATTACAATTTGCATACAAATAATTTGATAAAATACCGAAAGAAAGAGATCAAAAGTTGCATGATTGAGTGGTATATTTTAGTTAGTATGTTCCAAGTAAGTCATTCTCAAGCTAGTAAAAAGAAAAATGAAAATTTTGGGTACTTCATAAACTTTGTAAGTCATTAATGGAATAGTAGGTATGTAATAGAGTTGGATTAGAGCTAAGGTTGAACATTGAACCTAGATGGACTCGAGTGTAGGAAATAATTTAAGTTTTAAATTAATGTATATGTATGCATGTGTAATTATGTGAATTTATTTTGTTGTGTATAGGCATTGTAGTGTCCTATCTAGGGTGCTAGACTGGGCTAAATTTATTATCGACCAGGGTGCGTAGACTTAGAGGAGTGTGCCTAAAATATATAGACATAAAGGATCTAATCTAGGCCTATTCTTCCTAATTACAATGCTGTGCCTTGATCTAATATTAAACTATCAATCAAATCTTTAACTAAGCATCAAACTATGTATCATTATCAGCTAAGATTCAACTCATAACATGCTGTGTATCACTGTATTTAAAGGTTTCGGTCCCCTTACAGAGACACCAAACATGAAACCCCTGCTTAATGGTACCCAACATTCATGAACATTTATTACAAGCATGCAAAGTAAAAATCATAAGCATACAGTCTATAACAGTGCTTTACAAAGCAACCCTGAATCGAATCCCTTACAGGATATGATTCACGATCCAGATGATGGTCTATTCAAGTGCATGCATAGACATATAACAGCGCATTCATAAACACAAATATAAACATCAATTAAATCCCTGTGCATATATATATCGGTTTCAAATATCAATCAAATGCTCTGACTATAAAATGTAATTAAAATAACAATGTAAATGCAATCAAAATGATATCGGTATACCATGTACGCAGGGCCCGTCCGCGTTCTTGGTACACCGAGATTGTTATTCCACGATCACAGTATTAAAACAACGCACGGAGATTATAATGCAGTCTTGTATTAAATCAAAGCTCTGTTCTGAAGCGACAAGAAATGTAAACGTAAAACGTAAAAAGGTAAACTAACATATAACCAGGTTCGGCCTTATAATTACATATGGTTCACATCCCTTGAAAAATGGATGTTCATCCATGGGCGGCTGTTGCTGCTTTTACAAAAACGCAAAGATGCTTGTATCCTAGCTTACGCACATAAAAACAAGGAAACAACTAAAAATCGGATTGACTGTAACTGTGTGTTGTTGCTGCCTTTGTGCCAACATGCCATAGTTGACCAGGGGTTGACCGCGCATGTAGGAGGGTTGTTTCCGCTGCGGGATAGGTGCTTGTCCATGCTTGGACATTCCACTTTTCGCCCATACCTTTCGCTCTGGCCTGGCTGTGTCATGCCAACATGTCAAAACGATAAGCCATTTACAGGTTGTTGGGACTTCCTGTAGTTATTTTGCCCAAAAAATCCTAATTATTAACACAAAAACCCTTAAATCAATTTAAATGCAATTCAACAACTATAAAACTATTAATTAATCAATTTCCAAGGCATTTGAGGGATAAATGATGAAAAGAGGTAGGTAATGGTCATGTTTTGGGAGGGAAAAAGGGGTCATAGAATGGTACCAACAGGCATACAATAATTTTACTTAAATATTTACTTGAGTTTGATGTGCCAAGATAAACATGCAAGATGAACATGTAAGATGTTGACTAGTTTCCCTAGTTGAGAAGAATTACAAAAGTTTATGGCCGAATGATGCAATGATAACTATGAGGGAGAATAGCTTAACTTATCTCTTGCTAGATTTAATACTTTTCTTTAATGTTTTGAGAAGTTATCATATGTTGATGAACAATAACATAGACATGATTAAAATGAAAGAGATGAAATAGTTCAAAGATGCATGTCCATTGAATAGATAATAAATAATGATATGCTAGATCCATGAAGATATGACAGGGGCATATAGTAATGGATGTGCATGCATAAATACTCAGAGTAGTATGCTATCATAACATGATTCAAATGAATAATACTGGTTAACAATGAACATGTAACTAGGAATAGATTGACAACATGAGTGGGAAGCCAATGAAGGTGTTGCATGTATTCTTGTAGAATCAAGTCTATGGAAGATAAGGTGTTGATGAGAGAATGGTACAAGTGGCACCTATGTGTGTCGATATGCATATTATGACAATTTTTCTAGTGCACTTCTCCTATGACTTCCTTGTGGAAGGATAAAGCCCTAGAGGGAGGAGAGTAGGGACAATTTTTTGTATGTGGGGGTTTGGAGAGTCCATGAAGCCTTGAAGGTAGTTGAAACTCCTATAAACCATAGGGATATGAGACATCCTTGACCAACCAAAGTTGGATACCTTAGAAGGATAATGGGATAGCTCGAGGGACTATTGTCAAGGTACTATTGTAATCAAAGAAGGGAGTGCAGTCCTTGGGGCAAGTGGGTTGATGGGAGGATGTGATATTTTTAGTAGGATGCTACCGAGATTGGTACCTTGACTTTCTTTCTATTCAATATTGGCTATGCATCATACTTGGCTCTTGGTAAGATAATTTTTTAATGGAGTCATGGACCACCCTAATAATGACCCATTGTTGTATAAAAAAGAGAAATTGGGCCTCTGGCTAAGACAAAATAAGATGTTTGCTACAAGTCAATGGTTTTCTCCAGATAAGTAATCTAAGAATTATTGATTATGACTCTTGAATTTTAAGCATTGTTTGAATTCCCGATTAAGTGTATGATATGAGTATATTCTTGTGAGATTATATGAAGGCATAATCATGTTCTAAGACAATTATACTAATATAATGTATCTTGAGACAACTAATATACACAGGGGGGACCCCCCATCGTTGTTACAAGGAAGAAGTTGTGGTTGTGAGCCTGCTAAGAATTTAAAAAAATATATTTCTTTGCTTAATAAAATTGTTATGTTTATTCATGTGATGAAATTCCTAATGAGATTGGAAGCCTGACTTGGAGAGTTGCATTAGATGGAAAATTTAGACAAAGGACTAATCAAAAAGGGCTTGACTGGGTCAATATGAACTAGCAGTTGTGAAAATGGATTAAACGAGTAGTTTCCCTTAACTACAAATTGTGCTTGGATGATATATTTTATTAATGGTAAGAAAAGAGAAACCAGTACATGTTTTGTTTTGTGTAATATAGTAATGTTACCTAATGAATTCCATGTCACATGTAATGTTCATATGGAAAGTGTGCAAGAGTGATCCCTTGTTTTTAACTATCACATGAAAGAAAATAGTGTTCTTATGCTTATGCTTATGAAACTTGTCATGCAAATGTTTGAAAACAAGAGAGGTTGAAAAATAAATGTGTATGAATAGCATGGAATATGTGCAAGTATGGTGAATACATGACAAGATTTATATGCACATGTTTGGGTGAATGATTGAAGGCATTGTTTGAATATATAAATTAAATACATAGTTCAAATTCCCTTTATGAATATTCATTGAAACTTGTGTGTAAGCAGATGAAATGATAGAGTTGTGACTAATGTGTGAGGTTGAAATAATTTCAGGGGCTGTTGAATGTTGCAACATCAAGTATGCCAAAAAGTAAGTTGAAATCCTTGAAAACATCTTAGTTGAGAATGCATGTGATGGTGGTGAAGTAAGTAGGGAAAGTAAAAAACAAAGGTAAAAATGTCAAGGAATTGGGTAATAATTCCTTTAAGTTGAATTTGTATCTTTCATTTTTCAAATTAATGCATGTATTGCATGGATTCCCAAGAAGGGGTATGGTTAAGGCAGAAAATTGTCAGCACAAAAAGATTTAGTAAAATCTTAATAACGTGTGTATGCATTGAGCTGCCACATTGAACAAAGAATAAATGGATGAATGATACACTCATGAGATAAAATATGTGTGGAAAATCATTTAGAGAATGCATGAATATGTGGGAGGTATGAAGAAAATTTAGGAACTGCAATTCTGTTCATGAGTCCATGATTATTGTCCCAATAGTTTTTAAGCTTGAGACAAGTGATTTTGTCATATGATGTTGATTTTTTTGGTAAGGAACCTATAATTGAAGGATTGGTTTTTCCTAGTTAATGAGAAAATTGTATGGAATTGTTGATATATGAAAGAAAGTTTGTCATTAATACCTAGTGGGTTATGACAAAGGAAAGAATCCTTTAGTGTGTAAAGATTTTTAGAATATTTATGATGCATCCATGAGTTACTATGGCATGATTTGTTCATAACACTTATATTATGAATCATGATGGTACATAATTTTGGTGCATTAATTGCATGCATGCTTTTAAGTGACAATCAATTGCATTATTAAATTACCAAATTTAGGCTTCTGTGATCCATATTGCACTATAAGAATTTTTTTTCAAAAATAATCACATCAAGTAAAATTATGCCAATGTGTTTCGAACCAGCCAGTGTGGTTCATCATCAGGACAAGATGAAGAACCAGATCCAGGCATCAGGTTAAATAGATGGTGTTGTCACTCACTACATTGTGGGTTTCAAATGGTCAAAGTTGCCCAAGAGCAATGAAATTTGGAGCCCCTTTCTTAGACCATAAAAGATCTTAGAGCTGTATCAGGCACTCCCCATTGCGTAGTTCTCAGAAACAGATTTCCGACGGTATATGGAAGTCCAAAAATGGACTACTATAGAAAAAGATAAAGCATTTTGAAGGTCTACCTTGGAAAAGCCCAGCAAACCAAAAATGACTAAGTATGGAGGGAAAATCGCCATTGGAGGTCTGGGGCGCTGATCAAAATCATAAATTGGCTATTGTCAGAAGTCAGCAGGTAAGGAACAATGGCAGAATGACAAGCAGCGATCCTCTGATCGCTGATATCGCATATCGGCAATCGGCGGGTTTGGGCACAGCTTTTATCAGCGATCAGCTATCAGCGTTAGTTTTTACCTTATTCTTGTGAGTTGTATATGTGCAAGGATACTAGAAATGCATGGCTTATGTCCTTGGATGAAGGAACCAACCCATGTTGTTATATGTATAGTTGTATATTTTTAATTACTATGTGTAGAAGATGCATATGACACCTTTGGTTTCTTGAGGATCATATAAGACACGTTGAATTTAGATGTGCCCAGGCACTGGTATTGTAAGCAATCCAAGACTGTCTTTGTGAGAGACAACATCTTTTGGCACTATTTCCAAGAAGCTTATTGAAGGATTTTTCCCCCGCTATACGACAAATTGAACACCCTTAGTGTAGGTGAGTGAAGTCTATTCTGATTGCATTCATATCACCTTGGCGACTCCACACCCCCTGATTATTAGTCATAACCCTGGCTTTTAAAAGGCCTCATACTTTCTCAGATGCATCCCAAAAGATAGCCCCATTTGTATCTGATCCGGAAAAGTTAATATCCAAGAAAGTTGGGAAAGAGAAAACTCCCCCTGCTTGTTCTACGGTCTCATCAGCCTTTAACACCACCACCTCCAATTCTTAGCCCACTATTGCTCAATACTCATGACTTACTCCTAAGTCCTGGACATGCCCTATTACTTCTCCAACCATTGTGGTCTTAACCTTAGTTCCTCAAGAAAATTTTAATCCCCCTCCATTTATCCAGATGGCTCTTCTAGGTTTCTTGTTAAATAAATATGTACCTCTTAATTTACCTCAACCTCTGAGTGCAATGCCCCAGAACTACCTAAAGTAGTTACCTAGGTTCAATGGGGAAGATGATAACATGACACAGGTGATGAGCACTAGTATTGCAACAAGAATGTTGCAACTCCTGGGGCTACTTACTTTACTTCATCAACCCGGGGTTTGTACAAACTTGGAGGTGATAGTGTTGTATACACAAATAGATGCAATGGGTCCACTCTTTTGTCACTACTGAGCTAGGCGATAGACCACTAGGGTTTCTCAAACTAGCCTTCTATTGATTTAGAAGAAGTTTGATTACCAATTGAGAAAGGAGAATTTTACCCTAATTGAGAGAATTAAAATGCTACCTACTATAGTAAAGAAAGACTAAAATAGATGCTTAAAACACACCACTCATATAGCTATTTGTTAAGATACCTTGCTTTAGAATAATTCTAAGTTAACACATGTGAAACCCTAACTAACCTAAGCATTCAATCTGATCTAATCAAACACTCAACTGTTGTGCATATGAATAAGCATAACAACCTTTTTCTTTTTGTCTTTTTGTAAAAACATGAATGCTAATTCTTCTTAATTGTATGGAAAGTGGGTTAAGTGTGGAGAGAGATGGTTGTGATGGGTCAAATGGCTTGGGAGGCAAGCAGGGGTCTTCTCCTATCTTTCGTGATGCGTTTCTCACAAATCGGCCCCAAAACAGACCTCTACAAGTCATCCTACAGGATGTCTATAGGATGTCCTAATTCACCTACAAGATCCCCTGTATTCCTACAGGAACAGGCTGAAAGCATGAGTGATTTGGGAAGCGTTATAAGGCTTGGGGAAGGTGAGTGATGGAAAGAATAAGGCAAGGAAGTGATTAGGACTCCCTTAGAACTCAAACAAAAGTTGTATGATGGTTGGATTTGCTCAACAAGCATGGCAAGTTGTCCTTATCAAATGATAACTCAAATTATGGACTTAGTGGATTTTGGCGATCGTGGATGGGTGAGGTTAGGTTGAGGTTGCCGATATGAGTTCTTCCTGCACTATTGAAACTCCTGCAATATACACATCATTGTTAGCATTTACCCATAAATCATGTCAAAACAAGAAAGGTTTCCAACAACATAAGAAACAAAATTTCATCATTCATTTGCCTAGTTCATGCATGGAAATACTTGTATCCTATTGTGAACACACCATGAAATCTAATACAAAGCCTAAGATATAAGAAATTACAATTGCAACCTATCTTTGAAAACTGAAGGATGCTGACCTAATTAATAGAAAATCCTAAATTTCATAAGAAACTAGAATTCTGTCTTTCTGGGCTAAATGAGAGTTTTCCCTCAAACAATGGCCCCTGAAGGGAGGAATGAGGCAAGATCCACCTGTTATCAACCTTTTTGGTATTTCTTTATCTCTCTAAATCTGTTGTTAAAGATATTCACAAATAGAAGCAAACTAATCAAATTCACCAATACTTGTAATGTAACAATGCCAAAATCAATTCAACAAGTAATCTAGGAAATAACCTAAGAATACAAGTACAGTAAGAGGAACCTATGCTACTAGGGTTGGGCCTTAACCCAAGAGCTTCAGCCCTCTGAGTCAACTCAATGCTAGATCAAGGGAATTCTCATCTTCATTAACATATCAAAAAAAATACACAACAGTGTTTTGTCACAATCCTTCAACTGGAAAGTGCTTAGTTATCTTGCATAAAAAATCTAAATCCTAATGAGGCTCTAGGCCTTATTATTTATATAACTAAAGTTGCCAACAACTTCCTTAAATATAGGGAGGCTTGGCTCCCAACCTTAAGATAAATTGGTTCTTAACTATCACTAGCTCGACTGCCAATGATCTCATGACTCGACTACCTGCAACTCCGAGCTAGTGTGATTTGATTGAGGGATCTTCGAATGAGTGAGGATTTAATGAGGAAGATCCATCTCCTATAATTTCTCCTTCTTGTCTCATTCGATTTCCCACACCTTAATTAGCAATAATTTTCCATAATTTTCTCCCAAAAACATGCAATCAATGCACATTAGACCACTAGACATAACATCTTACTTTTACTCATCTCATTAAGAAAAATGTAATTAAAACATGTAAGGAATTATGAGAAGAGTTTATTTTAGTAAGATTGGAGGTGTATTAAGGTCCATATACTTACCCAATGATGAGCCTCATCAACAGGGTCACATTGTAACCTTCAGTTCTTTTGCTGAAATCCTAAATGTGGAACAGCTGGATGTAGTCATGAGGATTTTTGTACAATCCCTCAATGGAGAGGCTAGAAATTGGTTCAAAGGCTTACCAAATGCCTCCATCGCTACCTGGGAAGAGATGGAAAACACTTTCACCTAGAAATGGGGATAAAATAGGAGTCATGAGTACCTTCTCACTGAGTTTAATGCCCTAAGAAAAAAGTTGGAGGATACTTCAGAATTCATCAAAAGATTCAATAAGCAGTACAATAACCTGTCTGCTGACATAAGGCCTCCTCCAACTGCAGCTCGTGTGGTTTTCCTAGGAGCTTTTGAGTCTAATGTTGGTTTTTCCCTGAGAGAGAGGAAGTCTCTCACTCTACACCAACTTTGATTCTCTTGAAGTGGAAGCCAATCTGGTCTTGGCAGGAAAGTCAAGGGTAAAGCAAGAAACTACTAAACCCAAAAGAGGGAAAGTGGAGGAATCCTCCTCTGGTCAAGAAAGAGAATCCTCAGACTCGAAGTTGGATGAGTTGGAAAAACTCATCAGGAGTTTAACACAAAAAGTAGGTAAGCTTGAAATTGAGATCAAGAACCTTTCCAGACAGAACACTCAAGTCCAGAATCGAGGCTATAACCCTCAGTATAGAAGGCCTCCATTGCAACTACTTCCAAGGGAAATAAAGGAGTAGCTTGATCAGATCCCCCATCCATTATACTTGGAAGATGGTCCTGATGAAAAATCATTAGATACACAAGAGATGAAGGTAAATATGTATTCTTATTTTACCGAAGAAGAACATGAGAATATGGCTCACCAAGTGGCCAACCGTGATAGAGAAGAAAAAGCAGATGAGAAAGATAGGGATTATTATAGAAAACCATTTGTAGAGTTCATGCAAGCACAACCACAATGTAAGTATGATCTAAGATCTTCAAATAAGAGGATGAGAGAACCATAACAACAAGGGGAAGTTGCTCCCCAAGTTTTTCCCCCAGTACTGAATAAAGGGAAGGGTAAGCCAAATCTTGACCCTTCCAAGATAAAAGTCTCCTCTAATGAGGAAAGAACTAGTTCAGAGGGACATATAGAAAAATAGACACCTATTATGCTGAAAGATTCCAGTGGAAAGGTAGAAGGAATAAAGCCAAAAGGTACATAAAAAGTACAACTTACATTCAATCTCCAAAAGGAGCTTGAGAAGGTAAAAATTCTTGTTCCCTTGACTAAGCTTCTAAAGCAGCCTATTTATATAGCTCGAGTCTCTCAATTTATGTATCCCTCTATCTCAGCAGCAGCCTATGATAGTTTAAACCTCTAGGAGGAGAGTCCAATGGTCATTTTTGGGCCACATGTGGAAGATTTGGATCCTTCTAACACACCTTTTTATGTGAATTTAGTGATCCATGACCTTTTGTTGCATAATTTCATGCTGGATTTAGGAGCCTCACACAACCTCATGCCATTGTTAGTAATGGAACAGTTGGGCATGGAAATCACTATACCATACAAGGATTTATACTCCTTTGACTCCAAGAGAGTCAAGTGCTTAGGCATGATAAAGGATCTGGTGGTAAACTTGGCTCAGTTCCCGGTGAAAAATGTGGTAATGGATATAGTGGTGGCTGATATACCTCTTCATTTTGGAATTCTCTTATCCAAATCTTGGGGTCAAAGGTAGGTGGCTCTATCAAGCTAGATCTAACTTATGCCACCATTCCCACTTTTGGAGGTGAGGAAAGAAGGTTGTACATAGAAACTCATTTTGTGAAAACCGTGACCCCAACTAAAGGCTTAGAGAACTCCCTAGTGCATGGGAAAGATAGCGACATATCTTGTTTGTTCCTAGAAGAGGATGAGACCTTACTAGAGGAAACATTAATAAACCTAACAGGGCAGCAAGAGCACTTGCAACCAAGTGAAAATAAAATATGGAAATTATACTTCGATGGAGCAAACTCAAAAGATGGAAATAGAGCTAGAATATTGTTAGTATCGCCTGAGGGCAACCTGAAACCCCTCTCGTTAAAACTAGATTTTGAAGCAACCAACAATGTGGTGGAATACGAAGAATTGATCCTTGGGATACAAACAACAAAAATGTGAATATCGAATGCCTTACAGTCTACGGAGACTCTGAGCTGGTTGTAAGGAAAATTCGAGATCAATGCCAGGCCAGAAACCCCAGACTGAGGACGTACTGAAATGAAGTGTGGGACTTAATTGATAATTTCTTCCTCGCCTTTAACATCTAGTGTCTACCCAAGGAAGAAAATAGGATGGCTGACTCTCTTGTGGTAACTGCAAGAACTTTCAGCCCCCCACAAAATTCACTCCTCATATACGAGATAGAATTCAGACACATGCCTTCAATACTTGATAATGTTAAACACTGGAAGGTATTCAAAGATGAAAAGCAAGTCAAAATATTCATAGAATTCATTGGGGAGTTTTCCCACTCCACCATCGATCAAGAATAAGAAGAAGTAGAACAAGAATCCACTCCATGGAAAGACACATTGGCTAGGCAAAAAAATTTGCAACTAAAAGGGAACACCATCCCTCATGGACTTGTTCCACTTGAGAGACTTTTCAATGAATACGACATAGCATCCAAAAAAATGGCCCCAGAGAAGGATGAGCAAGTAGAAGACTACAACATTAGATCAAAGGAGGAACCCCAGATGATTAGGATGTTCAAAGAAATCCCCTTGCAATATAGATAGAGGTATTTAGATCTATTCAAAACTTACAAAGATGTATTTTCTTGGTCTTATAATGATTAAATCGTTTGTTGCAAATATTATTCAACATAAGATTCCTTTGAAGAGTGGGATGAAGCCATGCAAACAAAAACTCAGACAAATAAACCCACTCTTACTCTCCTCCATTGAAAAAGAGGTAAGGAAGCTGCTGCAGGCCAAGATCATAGTCCCTTTAAGATACTCTGAGTGGGTAGATAATCTAGTCCCTGTCCGGAAGAAGAAGAGAGAGATAAGGCTATGTGTGGACTTCCATAATTTAAACAAGGCGTCTCTAGAAGATAACTACCCTCTGCCCAAGATGGATAATATATTGCAGAAGGTAGTGGGTGCAGTCAAAATGTCCATGATGGATGGATTCTCCAGATATAACCAAGTGGCAGTCCACCTTGAGGACCAGAAAAAGACTGCTTTCACCACCCAGTGGGGAACCTTCATGTACGCCCGCATGCCATTTGGGTTGATAAATGTAGGGGCCACTTTTCAAAGATCTATGGACATAGATTTCGTGGGTGAGAAAGATAAATTTGTGGTATTATACTTAGACGACATCACAATCTTCTCTAAGACTAATGAAGAGCATATCCTCCATTTAAAGCTCACTTTCAAGAAGTGTAGAAAGTATGGCTTCTCTTTGAATCTGAAGAAATTTTAGGTCACCCTGAGTGAGGGAAAGTTTCTTAGACACATAGTGGCCTAGGAAGGAGTAAAGATTGATCTAGAATGAGTCAAAGCCACTAGCCTTATTCCTTTTCCCATAAACAAAAAAGAAGTCCAATCCTTTTTGGGGAGGATATATTTCTTAAGGTGGTTCATACCCAACTATGTTGAGATAGTTAAAGGTATCATATACATGCTCAAGAAGGAGAATGAAGTTAAGTGGAGCTCTGTCCCCCATGATTATTTCACTAGGATCAAAGAAGCTTTGGTTGAGGCTCTAGTGCTGGTCAGCGACAATTATTCAATGCCTTTCTACATCTTTTCTTTTGCCTCTCCACATACCATTGCTATTGTACTGTTACAAAAAAATAAAGAAGGTTACGATCATCCCATTTCCTTTTTTAGTCAGGTCCTAAGGGATGTTGGGCTGAAGTATAACATACTGGAGAAACATGCCTATGCACTAGTCAAGGTGTTGAAAACATTCTGTGTGTACGTGCTACAATTAGGGATCACAACATTCATCCCAACGACTGTAATCAAGGACATTTTGGTGCAAGGAGACAACGAAGGAAATAGGGGTAGATGTATATCTAAAATAGAAGAATATGAGCTAGAAATAAAGCCTACAAATCTCATCAAAGGCTAGGGGTTGGCCAATATTTTATCTACATCCAACTACCAAGATCTATGGATAAGCCTGATCACAAAGGAGGGAAAACCAGAGGATGAACAGAGAAGAATCAAAATGGCTGAGAAAAAGATCTATTCCAAATATGAGGGATCGCCATGTATAAGAACATTGTTCATTACCTCTTATTCTTAAGATTCCCATTGGGACTGGATAGATCTAAATACCAGAGTCTAAGATTGCAGGCACAAAAATACATTATATACAAACTGGAAGGACCGCGTGGGGGTATTACTGCTATGTTTGGTTGAGGGAGAAACCCATGAAGTGATTAAATATTTCCACAGGGGATTCCATGGAGGGAACTATAGTTGGAAGAAAATAGCACACAAAATCCTCAAGGCAGGATTTTATTAGCCCACACTGTTTGGAGATGTTTATTCTCAGGTCAGGTCATGCCAAAAATGCCAACTATTTGCTAAAAGAAAAAAGTATGGTCCTCTCCCTCTGATTCCTGTGCACATAGAGGAGCCTTTTAGACAATGGGGATTGGACTTAATTGGAGAAATAAACCCACCTTCTAGCAGCCAGCATAAATGGATTTTAATAGCCACTAGCTATTTCACCAATTGGGTAGAGGCTATCCCAGCAAGGAATGCTACTGATTCAGTGGTGATAAATTTCATGGAGAAGAACATACAACCCCATTTTGTGTGTCCTTTTAAATTCATCATTGATAATGCACAGGTCTTCAAATCTATCAAGTTCACCAACTTCTGCCACAAATTCAACATCATTATTGGACACTCCACTACATACTACCCCCAAGGGAATGGCTTGGCTGAGTCTTCTAATAAAATTGTGGTGAGAGTTCTAAAGAAGACCATCATTGAAAATCAAATGAACTGGGACTCTCAACTAAAGTTTGCACTATGGACTAACCATGTCACACCGAAACGATCCACTGGGAAATCACCCTTTGAGCTAGTATATGTCAAGGTTGTTGTCTTCCCTATCCAATTAGCAATTCCAGTAGCTAAGTTACTACAAAAATATGAGGAAGAACCAAGAACCTTGACTAGAAGAATGAATCAGCTAGTGGAGTTTCACGAGAACGGAGAGTAGGTGGAGACCAAACTGTCAAAATACTAACAAAGGATGAAATTTCTATTTGACAAGAAGGCTAAGGACAAACCTCTTTAGAAAGGGGATTTAGTTCTCAGATGGGATGTTAGGCGAGAAGACAAAGGAAACATGGGAATTTTGATCCACTCTGGTTCGACCATTTCAAGATTGTAGAAGAAAGGGGAAACAAAACCTACATGCTTGAAAACTTGGATGGTGAACTGCTGGAATTTCCTGTAAATGGCTAGTTTCTAAAATTTTATTTTCAGAATAAAAGATATCTGTCTCTTTCTCATTGTAAATATCTGGTGTGTATGTTGAGATTATTATTTGAATTTTTAAGTTTATTTTCATGAAATTCCTTTTCATATAATTATATTTTGTTTAAGAATAAATCCATGCCCAATGGAAGGAAAACTACTGGTCTATAGGTCCTCAACACCTTTCCAGCAATGCACTATCCCTAGTTGGAGCCAATGTTGTCACTCGCTGCATTGTGGGTTTCAAATGGTCAAAGTTGCCGAAGAGAAGTGAAATTTGGATCCCCTTTCATACAACACGGAAGATCTTATAGCTAAATCAAACCCTCCCCATTGCATAGTTCTCGGAAAGATCTTTCTAATGGTATATGGAAATCCAAAAATGGACTAATAGAGCAAAATATAAAGCATTTTGAAGGTCTACCTCGGAAAAGCCCAACAAACCAAAAATGACTAAGTATGAAGGGAAAATCGCAATAGGAGGTCCGGGGGGCCAATTGCAATCGCAAATTGGCTATCAGCAGAAGTCAACATGCAAGGAACAATGGTGGAATGACAAGGAGTGATCTACTGATTGTCGATATCGCATATCAACAGTTAGTGGGTCTGGGCACAACTTTTAACAATGATCAGCTATCAGCGGGATACCAAGGTACATGCTTAATCCAAAACTTCAAAGATTTGCAGGGGCCAATGTGTAATATAATATTGTAGCGTCAGGAAAGGGCTAAAAATGTTAACAAAGGAAACACTCAACAAAACCAACGTGGGAAGCCCACTTTCTCTCTCCTCCACGTGGCAGTGGCGATCAGCGGATTGGTGGGGTTTCAAATTAAAAAGACCTACAAACCATTGATATTGCAATAAATTGGTGCATCATTGGGGAGCCAAGAAAACCAAATACAAAGGAAAATCATGAAAAAATAGGGTCGCGCAGGCCTTTTCTCTCTCCTCCAGGGGACCACGTGGCAACCTCTGATTGGTCCTCAAAGCAGACATGGCAGCTGATGTCACCAATGATGTGGTAGTATGGATGAAAAGTGGCAGTACAGAGGACACATGGAAATACAGATGCTGACGTGGCAGGTGGACACGTTTCACTCGATTTCTGCATTTTCAGGGGTCCTATGGGGCCACTTCCAAGTGACACATGTCACCACTCACAGGGTGACACATGGAAAGATGATGTCATCCCACATATCGGTGATCGCAACTTCTTAAAGAAAAACTTAAGGGAAAGTGTATTCAGCACCGGATGTGGGATTGCGATTGCGATAAGAAAACAACCCCCCCAGATGCAATGTTCCATAGGATTTATTTCATAAGGTTTTCACATCCAGGATATCGGCCGATGTAGTGTAAGGGGTTATTAAATTTTTTTCAAGTAACAAAGGAAAAGGCCCCCGTGTGACAATTGAAAGGCTTAGCATCGAAAGGATTGAGTGCTCAATTCAAGCCCTCAATCACATAAAGAAGAAGTGGAAGGGGGTTGTATTCCCAAGGGCGTAAAGGGCATTTGGTCTCACCTATTTCACGGTGTTCCGGTGTTAAAAGGCCAATGTTCGAAAGGATCATGGGTACTTCATGAAACACGACATCAGACTTTTCAGAGCACCAATATTATCTAACATAAATTTAAAAGGGCGTATGAGTTGGAAGTTGTTTCAAAGGCTATTAAAGGCTGAGAGTGACCCAGAACCGGCCAAGAGAGGATTAACCGTGACTTAGCAGGAACACGCCAGGACCAAAGGCCAACAAATAAGATTGGAATGAATATATTTCCAGAAACCATCATTTCAGTTGTGATGGATTAATTTTGTTTTGTTGTTTTGTTCAATGTATTGTTATTTTGTTTTTCTTTCAAGAAAGGAATCTCCCTGTTGTAATAGTTAGAGGATTTACGCCAAGACAACCATTCATAAAGAAGAATGTAAATTTCCACCTGAAGATATTTCTGTAACTGATTTTATTACCCTCCCTCTCATTATGAAAAAGGAGGAAGAAACATTGAAGAAAGGTTCTGAATTCTAGGAAAAAACTGCATGTGCTTTTGAAGTTGTATGGATTCCAAATCTACATATTTCTGAATATGAATGAAACAACGGTGATTCCCATGTTCAAGTATTACAGTATGTTTTTTCTTTGTTAAACTTCCATTATGTTTGCACTTCCTCTCTGATTTCAAGAAATTGTAGCTGCCACAAATATCTCTTATATTATTACAGATTCATTGGTGTTAACTAGTTAATACATATGCTTGTATGCAAATCTGAGATTATATCTTTAAATTTGTGCTTCTTGAAATCATAGCATTCGCTCTTCTTACATCCACCTGTCTATCTTTAGCTCAGATAAGTATAAAACTCTTGATGTTTCAATCTCTATGTGACGAGCTAGTATTCTCCTTCTCTTCTCTCATTATTTTGCAAAATCTAATTAAACTATAAGTCCTTGATTACTCGTCCTCCACTAGTTTTTACCTTATTCTTGTGAGTTGTATATGTGAAAGGATACTAGAAATACATGGCTTATGTCCTTGGATGAAGGAGCCAACCCATGATGTTATATGTATAGTTGTATATTTGTAATTACTATGTGTAGAAGATGCATATGATGCCTCTGATTTCTTGAGGATCATATAAGACACACTGAATTTAGATGTGCCCAAGCACTAGTCTTGTAAGCAATCCAATGTTGTCTTTGGGAGAGACAAAAAATGGATATACCCTTCCAACAACTATAAAGAAACAACTACTATGGATTTGGTAAAAAAATAGGGATTTTTTTTCAAACCATTACATAATTAAGCCAAAGGAGTATCAATAAATATTAATATTATTTACTTATACATAAAAATTAAATAATTTTGACTGAACTAAGAATTCAATCTTATGATTAGAATAGGTATAAAATATAATGTAGACCCTATATTACAAACTAACTTATAAAATATATTTTTATAAGTTTTAGTTTATAAGTTAGTTTATAATCTAGGACCCCCCTAACAGCACACATAAACGGGTGGCGTTGCTGCCACATTATGAAATGGGTCCAATGCAGCAATACCTCTGAATAAATAAGATAATCAGGCTCCACACCCAACACTACTTTCCAATTCTTGTTTGGCTTTGAAAATATTGCCAAATTCTTACTTATTTTATTTCTTGAGCTTAGCTTTGACATATTTAAGCTTATTTTGGAATTGATACATTGCATGTCCTTATGTCCTTCCATTTGGTTGGATTCACTCCATTAGCCTGAATGTTTTCCATTAATTACTATTAAGATAGCCAAAATATTTCAAATCAAAATGGTTTATGTTTGGGACTAGCTTTAATGTCCAAGTCTAAACATATGGGTCAATGATTTGAGCCACCACTTAGGAGAATGGAGGCTTCAATGTATAGATCCCTTTCCAATAGGGAATTAGTAATGAGAAATTTATCCATCTATGATGCTATTTGTTGATCTTCTTCCATATTTAGTGATGGTAAATAAATCCATCCATGATGCTATTTGTTGATGTTCTTCCCTGCAGTTGTTCCAAGTATAGATGGATTTTCATGTTTCTAAATCTACCAAATGTAGTTGACTTGACTTGACATATCCCTAAAGTGCCTTTATTCAATTTCTAATTTTCTAATAACAACTCACTTCTCATCCAATGATTTGATGATATTAAACTCCCCACCCACAATCTATGGGAGGAGTTGAGTCAAATTGTGGAGATTCCTAATGGAGTTAAGAAATTCCATTTTTTCTCTAGGGACAACTAGTTCTATAGATTGGACAGGAATCTAATTTCTTTTGATCTTATCAATTGAAAATTGAATATAATGGAACTATGAGAGGTGAACACATTTGAAATTACTACTTCCTTGGGGTTCTAGAATAATGTGTAACACCCTCCTCCCACATCTACCCAAGTAATCGACCAATCAGGGTAAACATGTGAAGAGAAGCTACTATGATTTGATTCAACCTCATAGGTCACCTTAAGGAAGTGGAACCGAAAAAACACAACCAAACAAACCATCCACACATCTTACAGAACCTTTAGGAGCTAACCCACCTTTCTAGGTGACGAACCCCTGAGGCAACTCAGGAGTTCAAGGACCTAGATGCCCAGTTGCTCCCTTGCCAATCCCTCCAAGTGACTAAGGATCCTAGTCGCTCCCATGAGCCTTCCTAAGTGTGATTATAACCTTTTTCTACCATTGTTATGCTAGCAACTATGAGATTTAAGGCTAAATTCCAGGGCTAGGACCCAGTCACTGCCGAAAACTTCATGGAATTCACATAAATGAAAAGAAACATAGAGACAATGATGCCAATGAAAATTCTTAAACAAGGAATTAACTAGACCCCCACTAGCCATGATAGGCATTTCATCAAACATGTCACAAATATGTATCCTACATATCATAATAACATATCTGAGCATAGGGGTATTATACTTATTTGAGAATCGCTAAGAAGCATTGGTGCCTTATTACATTAGTTGCATTATCATATATTAGGTCATATATTCATTTCTCATTCATTTACAAATCAAAGCATGTTGAGAACCATACAATATCACTGTCATAAAGCATATTCATAACCAACATATAAACAATAGAAATAATGAGGATATAACAACCATAAATGCCACATATGAACCAATACATTTGCTCATAAAATACCAAGGAAATGAACTCTTATTAATGAATGCAAAATCCAACCCGGTATGGGAATACCACGTTCCACCTGACTGTAGATTGGCTGAACCAAGTCTCTCTTCATCCAATCACCCTTGTGTCATATTCCAAGCATGAATGTGGGACTCAAACCAAAAGAACCAACCAGGGAATCCTAAGGCTAAACCACCTCACCCTCATCAATAGAATTAGGCTTTACCACAATCCTCACTGGATAACTAGGTCATAAACAAGCATGGATGCCACTGGATTTCTCCACCTACACCATGAGGAATATTCTTGTCTCCTGGTCTCTAGTCTTTACCGCAACCCACAGTCTGATACAGGGGTCACTAGGCCATAATTAAGACACCACCTTCCATGCTTTACCGTATGTCCCACCATTCACCGACAGTGATTCCTAGGTCTAATAAAGGGCAACCACCTCTAAGATTTATCGTATATCCCTCCATTCACAGGTCAAGTATTCCTAGGCCCACTAAGGCACAAAACAACTAGCTTTACCGCAACCCACAGTTCGATTCAGGGGTCAATAGGCCAGTGGTTTTACCATAATCCACAGTTTGGTTCATGTATCACTAGTACATGTGTTCTTTCATTCAGAGATCCACCTCACTCAGCTTCGAATCCATCCGACAATCCAACTCAACCAAGACATGAGAACCCCATCTCACCATGGCTATCCAAAAATGGCTAGGAAAGGTTGAAGAACACTGTAACACTTGGAAAAACCCATGCCCATGAAAGAAAGAGAACCAAGAACACACATGCATAACCATGCATGCCCAATCTAGCAAGGAAATTACACATGAAAATTGATACATGCAAGTAAACCCATTGTAGTTGCTTGATCCTGCTCTTCCTTGGTTTATCTTTGCTTCCTCTTTGTCTTCATTTTCTTTCTTGATCCAAAGCTAAAGTGCTCCAAGAAAACTCTAAGTGTCAAAGAGTGTGTGAGAGCGAGAATAGAGAGAGAGCTCCAAAACTAAATTGACAAAAAGTTACCAACTGATCCTCATAAACCTTTTTATTAATGAGGCCTCTATTTTATTCATTTTTCTATTATTTTCCATCATTTTCCTCCTCACATGCAACCTATGACCTTTCACCTTCCTTTTCTCCTAATTTACATTATTTTCATAAATAAATTACCAAAAACGCCACTTTTCCATTTCCTTTGCCAATTTCCTTAGCCATAATAACCCAAATGAACACCCACTAGGATGTTTTACCCAACATTCAACTTGGAATAAGTGTCCCATAACCATGGTTATTATTATTCCTTTATTAACTTTTATTGCATGGAATTTTCACTAGGAATGTTACGGAACCTTCCCCCTTGGGGGAACACTGTCCTCAGTGCTCAATGACAGTTGTAACCAACAAGACTGTTGAAAGCAAAAATACTACCCATGGAGCTTTATAATTTATCTCGGTGTAGTATTTACAATGATCAACCTGGTGAGAAGAAAACCAACATGACAACATAATAACATGACAATGATAATGACATGACACCCATACCACTTATTGGAGCTTTATAACACATCTCATGGTGGTATTTACATCCATATACATATGTACATATACCAAAATATCATACCAACACATATACCAAAATATGTATCAAGAACATTCACTCAACCAACGAATAAAGAAGGATACATAGCCTGCATCTTATCCGCCATATCCCATGTAGCTTCATCAGGGCCAAAGTACTTCCACTACACTTTAAACTGCTCCATTATTCGGTTCCAGAGCATGAGAACCTTTATCTGCAATACACACTGAGGTTCCGGCTAGAATTCTCCATCTATCTCCACCTACAATACAAACCAGTCAATCACATGATCAACATCTTTAACATACTTCTTAAGCAATGACACATGGAAACATCATGGAATTTCACTGTCATAGGCAGTGCAAGTCGATAGGATACTAGTCCAATCCTTTCAAGAATATTGAAAGGTTCACAAAACCGAGGTTTCAGCTTGGAACACAAACCAATCTGCAAGGAGATATTCTTTGGCTTGACACGCAAGTACACATGTTCCCCAACCTGAAACTCCTTAAACAACATATTTCAATCTGCATGGCTTTTTTTCTTGTCCCATGTTTCCTTTACATTCTTCTTGATTACCTACATTTTTTGTTCCATCTCTGTCAACATATCCGGTCCAATCAATGCCATGTTCACTGAGTCACTCCAACTGATGGGAGTATTACAACTTCGCCCATACAATGCCTCAAATAGACTCATCCTCAATGAATCCTGCTAACCATTGTTATAAGCAAACTCAACCAATGGAAGGTACTCCTCCCATCTCCTCTGTTGATGCATCACATATATCCTCAACATGTCCTCCAATATCCTGTTGACCCTCCTTGTCTATCCATCTGTCTGTAGATGCTAAGCTGTATTGAAGGCCAACTCTATACCTAAACCCGCAAACAACTCCTTCCAAAACTTGGAAGTGAACTTTTCATCCCTATCTGACATAATATTCTTTGTAACGCCATGCAATCTGACCAAATATCTTATAACACCTGTTCCACATCACCAGTTGAATACATAGTCTTTACTAGAATGAAGTGTGCTACCTTAGTCAACCTATCCACCACAACCATGATGGAATCATGATGTCTAGATATCCTCGAAAAACCTGTGAAGAAATCCATGGAGATGACCTCTCATTTCCATTCTGGAATCGCAATCCGCTATAACAATACACCTGAATTCTTACACTTTGCCTTCACCTACTGACAATCCAAACATCTAGCCACAAACTCTGCCACATCCTTTTCAAATTCAGACAATAGTAAAATTTCTTCACTATTGTTAATGTATTCTGGTATCCTGGGTGACCTGAATATGGTTTTGCATGAAACTCCATCAAGATAATATTCTTGAGCTCACTATCATCTAGCACATGTATCTTGTCCCTAAATATGATCAAGCCACCTGCTGAGAGATGATATTCTACATCTTGTGCACCTGTACATGTACCTATACTCCAGTGTAACCTGTGCATAAGCTCTTTATACCTATCATATTGTTGACCTTCCTATAAAATCCGATCATATAAGTCTATCCCATAAGAACTCATAGTTGCAATGTGATTTACCTGTATCTACCTACTAAGAGCATCTACAACCTTGTTCTCTTTACCCTTGATGTACCTGATGTAGGAATTTACAGGGTAAGTTCCTCAAATAGAACACCAAAGGACACTGCTCACAAATAGATCACAGATCAATACACCAGTATTCTTAACATGGTTAAAGCCCTCAGCCAACACGGCCACTTCAATAAATTTATTAAATAAAAAAATGAAAATTTACATAAGCTTCTCTCATTAACGGTTACCCTACAAATGACACTCCATGCTCCTTTAAATAGAGATCATGGACCAATCGGGTGTTAAGCCACGGATCAAGTGTTGGTAATACTAAGGAGAGAATGAACCATCGGATCACTTCATGTCTAGACCATATTGTGACCATCGAATTGTAAGTTATAAAAGTACATAGTAAAGAAACACACTTTACCTAACTCTACACTAGACCAAGTTATACTTAACTATTTTCTATGTGTCAAAATATCCTAACACCTGATCTCAAAGTCAAACTCACTGATCATGGCCAACCATCTAGATTTCCTAACATTCAGATTTGGCTAGTTAAACAAGTATCTCAACCCACTGTGATCACTCATCAATACAAACCTCCTGCCAAGAAGATAATGCCTCCTCATCTTCAACGCATAAATGACTGCTGCCAACTCAAGATCATGTGTCGGATAGTTCTGCTTGTGCTCATTCAATTTCTATGACTCATAACATACTACCTATCCCTCCTACATAAGGACTCTACCAATTCCTCTCTTGCAAGAATATGTACATGCTACAAACTATTTATACAACACTGCAGCATTTGTCAACAGCTACTTTAACTGCTCAAAACTTGTTGCACATTCCTTTGCCCATTCAAAATTCTTACCTTTCCTCTACAATGATGTAATAGGATATGAAATTTGAGAGAAGTTCCTGATGAACCTCCTATAATATCCTGCTAGCCCCATGAACAATCTTACCTCATCCAAATTTCTAGGAGTTTCCCACTCCATGATAACTCTTATCTTCTCTGGAACTACTACTATGCCTTCCTTGGAGACCACATGCCCTAAGAAATGTACATATGTCTAAAAGAAGTTGCATTTACTGAGCTTAGCATACAACATGATGCTATCTCAACAATCTCAACACTACTTCTAAATGCTCAGCATGCTCTTCCTCATTTTTAGAATATATCAAGATTTCATCAATTAATACAATAACAAACTTGTCCAAATAAGGACACAATACATTATTCATCAAGCACATGAAGGTAGCTAGATCATTAGTCAAACTAAATGGAGCTACAAAAAACTCATAATGCCCATACATGGTCTGGAAATTTGTCTTGTAAATGTCCTCTTCCTTGATGCATACCTAATGATATTTGGATCTCAAATCAATCTTTGAGAACATTGTTGCTCCATTAGCTAATCAAATAAGTCATCAATCCTCAGCAACGGGTACTCGTTCTTGATGGTAACCTTGTTCAGCTACCTATAATCAATGCATAACCTAAGAGTACCATCTTTTTTCTTCACAAACAAGACCTATGCACCCCACAATGATACACGTGACCTAATGTATCCCTTGTCAAGCATTTCCTTCAACTGCAACTTCAACTCTACTAACTCTAGAGTGCTCATCCTATGTGGTGCCTTTGATGTTGGTGTTTTCCCTAGTACCAACTCAATAGAAAAGTCTACTTCCCTATGAGGCAGAAACTCTAAAATATATACTGGAAACACATCCTAAAACTGCTGTAAAATTGGGTACCTGCTCAATACCTCTACATCCTCATCCTCCTTACCTTTGTCACAAGAGATATGTAATGAAAATAATACACACCATTTTTTGTGACTGCGCTTTTCTTGCATAGTTGTCACCATCCTAACGGATGTTTCTTTATTCTTACCCTTCAAGATTCTATGCTCCCCATTGTCATCCAAACAATCAATGGCTTTTTCATAACAGCCCACTTTGGTCCTATGAAGATATATCCAATCCATACCAAAAATCATACTATATCACCCCAATGGTAATACTTTCAAATGTGCTAAAGTAGGCATACCATTAAACTCAAATGCATAAGCTCTTATCCAATGATGAACTCTCTTCTTGGTATCAGTAGCCAACTACACTAACCAAGATTCTACATGCACTACTTTATTCAAACCACACTTATCCACCAAGTCAGGGTTAACATAACTATAATTAGATCCATGGTCAATCAAAATAGAAAACACTTGATCACAAAGCTTACAATCCATCTCAATGATAGATGCCTAATGATCTGCCTGCCTATTATCCAACGCTACATAGATATGAGGAATGCTCTACCCAACATCTCAAACAGTATGCACCTCTTGTGCACTATAGATTTGAGGCCTACCAACCTAATTCTATGGACAATCCCTCTTAAGATGCTCCTTACCACATGTCCAACACTTCAACCATCATGTACCATCACGTCTATTCTGCTGTTGTGTCCCATGTCCATGTCTAGCTACATTGAACTTCTTATGCAGTGTAGAATTCTCTTTCTCTTCTGCATTCTTCGGTCGTGTTCTTTTCCACTGCCATTTACCTTTACTTTTATCTTTCCCTTTCCATCCTTGTTGAGATCCATTCTTACGCTTTGACTGTTCATAGCAATTATTTAGTTTCCCAATAACTTCCTCAAGTGATTGAGGCTCATCATAGGCTCAATCTTATCTCTAAATGCTAAAGAAAATACCCTAACAAATCTCTGAACTTTAGCCTTTTCATCTTTAATATATGGTACTTACCTCAATAACTACAAGAACTTGGTCGTATACTCCTCATCTGTCATTGATCCCGTTTTAAGATCATAAAATTCCTTGTCTTTGTTGTCGTAGTACCTTTCTGACAAGTACTTATTTCTGAAAAGTCTCTTGACTTCATTCTAACACAACTCCTTTTTCCTGATGTCTCTGACCTATTTTACATCTTCCCACCAGATATTTGCTTTCCCTTTGAGGCTAAATGTAGCTATTCTAGCCTTCATATTCTCTGTATACTCATGCATTTCAAAGAACTTACTCATGTCAAGTAACCAAGCCTCTGCATCCTCAATATTTTTAAATATCCATCAAAAGTAGGTGGCTTCGCTTTCTTGTCATCCGGAAAGTGTCCCCTATCACTCATCCTATAAGGGTGATAAAGATGACGATCATGATACTTATCAGAACCAGAACTAGAATAGTACCTCTGTCCATCACCTCTCCTATCCAAAGTAATCAATAATCTACCATCTTTGATCATGTCATCTCTATCTAACATGTGACTAGCATGAGACCTATTGCCATATGCCCCATTACTTCCATTCTATTTTCCATAATTGATCCGGAGTGGTCCTTGTCTCTGCAAGTCTCACAAACTCTAAAGGATTACTGAATTGAATTCTACTTATTTCTCCTGTGCTTACATGATTCTGTCATTATCTACTTTACAACTCCTTATTTCTTCCTTCAAAATCCTCAATGTGTCTGCTAAGTCAGAATATTTCCCAACACCATGCTGCTCATATGATTCATAGGGAGAATATTTGTAGTCTACCATCTTGCTAGTCATCTCGATCTCTTCCTTTGAGGCACAGTACATCAGCTAAACCAAATCATAAACAAACCAATGTACCTTAGTATAACTCGGGGAGGATATCTCATCTGCAATACCGACCGAATTAGCACAATACATGTATAAACATAACCATAAGGGCATATACGTATCATCCTAACTATAGTATAGTCATTAATGCATGACCATATTAACCACCCATCATAACCTCATGCATGACAACTACAACCATATCAATGTATTTATAACAACATATGTATGACATGCATGCATACACTTTATATACAAACATTGATATGAATATCTAGTGCATAACTGACATAAACCCATGATAAACACATCCAACAACAAGACCACTGCAACCATAAATAATACCATGCATACACAACTAGTACATAGACCACAAACATTAGAACACATATGAAACCTACATGAATGCATGACCAACACACCTCCCATCCAGTCCAGGGGGTGAACCATGCTCTGATACCACTCTGTAACATGCTCCTCCCACATCTACCCAAGTAATTAACCAACCAGGGTAAACATGTGATGAGAGGCTACTATGATTTGATTCAACCTCATAGTTAACCTTAAGGAAGTGGAACCGAAAAAACATAACCAAACAGACCATGCATACATCTTACAGAACCTCTAGGAGCTACCCACCTTTCCAGGTGACCAACCCCTGAGAAAAATTAGCATTTCAATGACCTAGAGCCCCAGTCACTCCCTTGCCAAGCCCTCCAAGTGACTGAGGGTCCCAGTCACTCCCATGAGCCTGCCTGAGTGAAACTGTAGCCTTTTTCTGCCAGTGTTATGCTAGGGACTGTGAGATTTTATGCTAAATTCCAGGGTTGGACCCAGTCACTGCCCAAAAATTCATGGAATTCACATAAGTGAAAAGAAACATAGAGACAATAATGCCAATGCAAATTCTTAAACAAGGACTTGACTAGACCCCTACTAGACATGATAGGCATTTCATCAAATGTGTCACAAATATGCATCTTACAGGTCATAATAATAGATCTGAGCATAGGGGTCTTATACTTATCTAAAAAATGCTAAGAACCATTGGTGCCTTATCACATTTGCTGCATTATCATCTATTAGGTCATGTATTCATTTCTCATTCATTTAAAATTCAAAACATAATGAAAACCATACATTTTCGTTGTCATAAAACACATTCATAACCAACATATAAACAATAGAAATAACGAGGATACAACAGCCATAAATGTCACATATGAAATAGTACATTTTCTCATAAAATACCAAGGAAAGGAACTCTTATTAATGAATGAAAAATCCAACCTAGTATGGGACTACCACGTTCCACCATACCATAGATTAGCTAAGCCAAGTCTCTCTTCAACCAATCACCCCCATGCCATATTCCAAGCATGAATGTGGGACTCAAAACAAAAGAACCAACCAAGGCTTCCCGAGGCTAAACCACCTCACCCTCATCAATAGAATTAGGTTTTACCTCAATCCTCACTAGATCACTAGGCCATAAACAAGCATGGATGCCACCGGATTTCTCCACCTACACTTTGAGGAATTTTCTTGTCCCCTAGTCTTTAGGCTTTACCACAATCCACAGTCCGATCTAGGGGTCACTAGGCCATAATTGAGACACCACCCTCCAAGCTTTATCGTATATCCTTCCATTCACCGGCAAGGATTCCTAGGCCTGATCAAGGGCAACCACCCCTAGGCTTTATCATATATCCTATTATTCACTACTCAAGGATTCCTAGACCCACCAAGGCACACAATACCTAGCTTTACCACAACCCACAGTCCAGTTCAGGGGTCACTAGGACAATGGATTTATCGCAATCCACGATATGGTTTAGGGATCACTAGGCCATGTGTTCTTTCATTCAGAGATCCACCTCTCTCATCTTCGAATACATCCGGAAATCCATCTCAACCAAGATGTGGGACCCCATCTCACCATGGCTATCTGAAAATGACAGGGCAAGGCTGAAGAACATTGTCACACCTAGAAAAACCCATTCCCGTGACAGAAAGAGAACCAATAACACACATGCATAACCATGCATGCCAAATATAGCAAGGAAATCACACATGCAAATTGATACCTACAAGTAAACCCATTGTAGCAGATTGATCCTGCTCTTCCTTGGTTTATCTTTGCTTCCTCTTTGCCTTCTTTTCCTTTCTTGATCCAAAGCTAAAGTGCTCCAATAAAACTCTAAGTGTCCAAGAGTGTGTGAGAGACAATAGAGAGAGAGCTCCAAAACTGAAATGACAAAAAGGTACCAACTAATCCTCATAAGCCTTTTTATTAATGAGGACTCTATTTTATTCATTTTTCCATTATTTTCCTTCATTTTCCTTTCACCTTTCACCTTCCTTTTCTCCTAATTTCCATTATTTTCATAAATAAATTGCCAAAAATGTCGCTTTTCCTTTCCCATTGCCTTTGTCATTGTCTTTTCCAATTTCCTTAGCCATAATAACCAAAATTAACACCCACTAGGATGTTTTTCCCAATATTCAGCTTGGAATAAGTGTCCCATAACTGTGGTTATTATTTTTCCTTTATTACATGGAATTTTCACGAGGTTTGTTACATAGTGCTAGTCCACCTACATGACCATTTACTTTAATTTCTATTGAAGGGAACCTTATCTAATGTTTAGATGCCATCAAGGTTGATTTTTCCACTAGAGCATTTGGTTTCTTGTATCATTATGATTTCTGATTGTTCATTGATGCAATGGTTCTTAGGAAGCCTCTTCCTAGCCTTGTAGTTCAAGGCTCTTTTGATAGAAGATATTATATCATTGATGGATGGAGAGGCTAGAGGGGAATTCCTCTGCCATTATCATGATACTCTTAAAATTATCTAGAAATTCCATCAACTCTTGTAATAGTTATGTATTAATTCTCCTTCCTTAGGTTTTTTATTATTTTGAGGATTTAGGTGCATCTTTGAAGAAGTGAGTGTGAAATTCTAAATGAGGCTCAAATTATGCTAATATTCTAGTAAAATACACTGATACGTTAGAAAAAATATGCTAAGATTTGTAACTATTGTATTCTTGTGGTTTTTGAAGTGTTTCCCTCTAGCTGGGAACTCGTATCTCCATAAGTATTTCCATATCCCTTTCATCAAAGAAATAGGTTCTCTCTCTTCCTTCCCTATATTTGAAACAAATATCATCATCAAGTGTGTTTAGTGGCTCGGGAGAAGGGATCCAAGTTGTGGTTCTAAGATGGTGTCGATCATACAAGATCAAGTGTATGTAATCAATAATGTTGCTCATTCATTCCATAAGAGACATATGATCTTTTTGTCTTCCAGTTACATGTATGATATGATTTTTCATGTTATCTTTTTATGATCGGTAGAATACTAATATTTGATAACCCATAGGTAGTTAGAATAATTATATATATCTTATTCCAAGTACTTGCAAGTTGTATCTTAATATTTTGCAAGGTTGGAACGTGTTGTTGCAAATGAAAGGTTGAAATGGAAGACCAAAGGTGGAAACTCTTCATTAAACGTTATCCATTTCAATTATTCATATCTTGAGCATAACTTAGTTACAAGTTTGATATTGTTTTATAAAAGAGAATATGTGTATTCTTCTTTCATCATCCCTTGAGGCGTAAGCCACCTTAGGAAAATGTTTAACTTTCCATAACAACAAGTAAAGAATACAATTACGTGTATTAATATTAAAATAATTTTCCTACAATTATCAATACACTTTAATATGTAAGGAACTACCATGACTAGTGCTCAATGACATTATAAATGTAGTGATAGCCAAATTTAATAAATTATTTGTCCTCAACTTCAAGCCAGTTTGATTGAAAATATATAAAGATGACATTAGTGGTATATTCACTCATACAAGGTGCATAAAATCAATATTGATTCCCTTGCAAAAATTCCATATCTCTTATTGATAATATTAAATATCTTATATACTTTATCATTGCATTAATATTTAATCAAGAGGATCAATGATAGTGTGATGATAATAAATCTACAACATTGGCAATGCATTTAGATAAATAAGGTGCAATAGTGAGTTTTACACAATGCTTTTACAAAAAAAATAAAAAATCAACATCTAATGCATATTAAAATGGTAATTTAAGGTAAATTGGTTATGTTTTGTGTGTTTTCATGCACCTAATGAATTTTTTATGTATCAAAGACAACAACGATGATAATAGCAGTAGCAAGTTGACTTATACACATTTGTACATGTGTTGAAATAGGGATAGGGATATGTACCTTCTTGTTATTGCAGTTGATTCATCATTGGGATCATCCTAGGAATGCATTGATGTCACTCATGATCTATTGTACCAAACCACATAGGAGGATATTTATTTCATTTTTGGGTTGTTTAGGAGAAGGAAGGATTTTCCCCATTTCCTTGACTTTCCACCTAGAGTAATGGGAGATAATTAGTTGGCATATGTGCAAATATATTTCAATGTGGCCATCACAAACCCTAGTGTATTCTAGGTTTCTTGTAGTTAATTGTATTTACATTCATTCAATGTGAGGATGTTAGGTGATTATTACTTATGGTCATAAAACTTTAATGGGAATGCATCAATTTCCCTCTGATGCCTAATGTTGGTAGCTTAGTTGGAATACTTAGATTGATTAGGTTCTCTATCATTTTTTTACAATAGTTTTGTTTTTCTCTAGATATCTATCACATTTTGTTTCACAAGAGTATTTTCTTCACATTTTCTTTAAAGTTATTTACTTTACTTTTTGGGATATTTTTAGTGACTCAAGCTACATTTGACCACCTCCCTCCTATGTTTATAAATATTGTTTATATGCTCATGTGGAGACAAATATTTCCCAAGAGGGACCAACTAGAGTAGTCATGTAAATAGTTTAGTTCAAAGGTATTGAATTTGCTAACTTGTGAGGATGATCATGTCCTTAATGTTATGTAATACCATATATAGCGATGGAATGGCGAGGATGTTTTTACATTCTATTAAATTAGTATGAACCACCACATGAAATATGTAATACTATTATTATAGTTTGACTAATATAGTTTCACTTTTTGTCTTCTTTAATGCACATGTAATTGATTATGAGATTTTTTAATTTGTATAATTATTGTTTTCTATTGTCTTAAAAATATTAGCACATATATTGAGGAGGTGCATCCTAAACATGATGAAGATATGGCTAAGGTAGATGTGCAGCCTCATAATTAAATATTTAGCATGCCATAAATGTCATTTTGTTGATTTCATCATTAAGTGATGGATCATATATTTGCATTGATGGCTTGACATAAATTGGTCCCTATATGAGCCCATCCATTACCCTATATGAGATCATCCATTACCCTAAACTTTCACCAATATGGTAAATCATTCCCCATTATATGTTTTTATTGATACATCATGTTAATGATGCACTTAACTTACTTGAAGCGTTGATAAATGCTCAATCGTTTTCTCTAAATTTTTCTCTTGAGGATAGTGCTCCTCCACCTCGACCATATCCTCCAGGAGTAGACCAACTATTAGCTCCTCAAGTATTCTATTGATCAACGTATCATTATATAGCATAATTACCACCATCTCCTCTAATACAAAACTAACCACTATCTACTCCTCCAATAGTATTTTGACCATCATCTCCTCTTCTAGCAAACTAACAACAATCTCCTCCTCAAGAAACAAGCCAACCACCATCTCCTCTAGTATCATATTAACGTTATATCCTCCAATAGTATACCAAAAACTAGCCACTCCTTAGATTATATTGACTAAATTATTATCCAATGAATGTATTGATGTCTATGGCTCTAGTGGTAGACATATTGACACCCCTAGTTGAAAACCTAACTTATAGGAGTTATTGATATGTATATATTTAATTGTTGTGATAAAAATTTACATGTATAATTTACATTTATAATTGTTTTGATATGCATATTTTTAACATATGTATTATTTTTTATATTATCATTCATACATATTATGTGTTTTTGTATCATGTTCATTTTGCTGTTATTATATTTATAAAAATGTATTATGTATATGTTAGTGATTTATATATTAACAATTTCCCTATTTTTAAATTAAATTTGAGATCACTCATTTAAATCTAAGATGGACATCATACTTGACATATTTGAGATGCATATCTAACATAAGTATTGATTTTGATATTATCGTTATTACATTTATGTTTTTTCATATCATGTTGATGTTGATGTTGTTTGATTTATAAAATATATTGTTTATGTTGATGATTAACATAATTAAGGAAGTTGAAGAGTGGTGAGGAGTCCAAGAAACTGCTTGGAAGATGAAACCAAGGGTTAGAAAATACTGTATTTATGTGTATCATATTTTTTAATAATGGAATTTATGCTCATCAAACCTTGTCTTTCATTTTTATGTTTCTAACAATGGTGTCAGAGTTGGGGCTGTCAAATCTACATCTTGATCAAGCCTAGCATTTCCTCATCCCTTCTTCAACCATTTTTTTCTCTCTATATTTTTTTGCAACATTCCAGGGTTTTCTCACCTATGGTTTGTCCACATGTTGTGCAGTTAATCATCGAAATTTAGCTATTTCTATGCCAGTTCAGGTGCGTGTAACCCTAGTGAATTCACTCTCTCTCTTGTTTGAAATTATAATGTGAACATGTTTGACTCAAAAACCATTGCAAGCTCAATCCCACTCATGTAACTATTTCAACATCATTTCCTACAAAATCTATTTTTATAGCATAATAGTGGTATCAAAGCTTTGCACCTAGGCACTTTTCCATTTTCAACTTATGAGTTGTCTTCAACATTTTTCTAATCGTCTCTTTATATTAAGAAAATACAACTCTCTATACTATTTTTTTTCTTTGTCTGTAGTCATTTATATTACTCCTTGTTTGTTCTTTGTAACATAAACATGTGTGCATCCATGTTTGTAGCTTGAACATTTGCAATTTTACCACCTTTTTTTTTCCCTTATTGCCTTGAATTCAACTACTTACATATACCCATTTGAAAATATTCGCTTCTCTAGCATTACCCCAATATCTCTCTATATAAATTATATCCTCCACATTGTAGATTAAGAGTTCAAACCCTACCTTTGGCTACCATGATTTATTTTCAGTAACTTCTATTTTTTTCTAGATAAATAAATCCCCTCATAGGGTAACTTTTTGAAGCATTGTTTCTAGACTATAGAATTATAGTGAGTGGACATCAACCCTTGGTGCTTTCTATTTAAATATTTTGGAAATTCATAAAGAATAATGGCCTCGAAGAAGCTACGCAGTAATATTCAACATCAATTGTGGAAAGAAAACATTGAAAAAAAATGTCGGCTTGTGGAACTCATTAATTGGAATTTTTTTCTTATTTCTCATTATGTATTTATATGGTTTATCACTATCGCTATTGTTGGTTCATATTTTTTATTTGTTCCTTCATTTTTTTTTAATCTTGATTTATGCTAGTTGAAAAATTGATTGGAGAAAGAGTGTTTTTTATCAATTGTAGAATATGGAGTTACTCCCTTTTAGAAGTTTTATCTCTTTGTGTATGATATCCTATACTTTCCAATTTGCAACCTCATGAAGGTTTTTGGAACCTTTACATTTGATGTTGAATGCATATATGCACTGCCAATCATAGAAGGTTGTTTAGTGGAGAATGATATTTCATTTTTCACTTGTGTTGAATTAGACAAGTTGTCTTGTGTGGCACATGGCACATGATTTGGTATCAAATCTATATTATTTAACTAAACTTCCTTTTCAAAATTAGCAATCTAGTACATGATCTTCAATAGGTTTATATGTTATAATTTTACACCTCATTTCCATCTATTTGACAAGAGATGTTCCGTGGACAATGGTGAAAGTGATTGCACCATAAAGTCATGTCTGTTAATATGGGAGGATGTTCTAGAAGCCCTTGATAGCAATGATTGGCAAGACAACAACTCCTTCACAAAACCAACAAGGTTCATTTGGCATGTGCCCTTGATCCCAACATGATTTCTCTATGGTAATAAGTGGATCCATTTCCTTACATGTGGGACAATTTGAGTGCTTCAAAAATAGATAAGAAACTCTTGAAGATTTTTTTTTACTATTTCCCACTTATGCATGGTAAAATCCATATTTATAATGCATTTTATTATTAGATTGTCAGAGATGACATATTTTTCTTTCTATGGCATGAAATTCAACACCATTATTAGATATTTTCTATGGAAGTAGTAATTGGCAGAATTTGAAGAGGCATTTCCACATTTTCAACTACATTGAATCCTCAAATTTGTAAATTTGAAGCCAATGTAATAAAAATAGATATGTTTCATGTTCTCTCCGTCGTTTTCCACCAGAAAATTGTGGATGAATCATATATTCATAAGGGAAACAACAAATACAATTGAGAGAATTTCTTCACTACTTTGTTGGTAACATGATACTCATTATGCAATTGTAACTATTTTGCATTGGGAACTATCTATATTTTTGTATGTTTATGGGTGAATATTTTGTTGAAGTGGACACCCTTCATTTTTTGAGTTTGTATTATTAAGAAAATGGATCCCTATCAATCAACCATGTACAAGCAAACCTAAATTAGAACCAGAGCTAGACCTATATATAGACTCAGAGCCATGAGCATGGTTCAAATTTGATCTTCTTGAAATCACCATTTATTAGATACTTACAACTTCTGCTAGACATTAGTTTACAGTCATCTTCAAATTGTCATTTGTGAGCACTTCCAATTAGTAGAAGACATAAACTTCCAACTAAATCAATAATTTTTTTGGAACTAATGAACCTTAGATCCAAGTTCTAATGGTTCATTGTCATGCTCAAATCACCATTTTTTAGCATTTCCAATCAGCAGAAACATCAACTTCTAACCAAATTTGGAAATGTTCAGGGAACTGTTGAGCATTAGAGCCAATTTCCAAAGGTTTTGGTCAACCTTGAACCACCATTTAGTATAAGACTCCATCTTCTGCTACCCATTTGGTTTGTTGTGTTCTTAAAACCACTAGATTCAAAGGGCACATCCAACCATTGGCTATTATTTACCTTCATATATTAGCTCTCTTCTTGGACTCACATGCACCCCTTCGGATTAAAGTGGGGAATGTTGGAAACATAATCCTCAGAGGTTATGTAAACTTGGAATAGTCACTTGTGTGGAAGGAGAAAAGCCTCAAGTGAAGTTTAAGAGTCTTGAGTAGTCTAAGGGACCTCTTGGAAGATGAAACCAAGGGTCGCAAATGTTATATTTATGTGTATCATATTATTAAATAATGCAACTCATGATTATTAAACCTTGTCTTTCATTTTCATGTTTCTAACCAATGGAGTTACATGATGCTAAACTCTTATTGTGAAAAAATTGTTATAAATCAAAATTGCTACACTCATCCAATTTTCTAGGTATCTGCTATCCTTATAAAAAGTGTTATTAAGCCCAACAATTCACTTGTCATTAGCTCCCCTACAATAGAATATACATGGCTCTAGTATTACTAATTAGAGAGGCACCCAACCATATGAAATGATAGTCCAATAATAAACGCAATATGTCATTCCAACATGTAAAGATATGTATATACATGAATATTCAAGTTCCACACAACATATATCTTCAAACATTAGTTCACATACTGATTTAACCCAAATTAAGGTGTACAAAAATATATATGATACAAGGTCTAGTTGTTTCTCCACATATTTTTCCCAAAGTCTGCCAAACCATGTGTGAAGAAAGTACAACCAGAACAATCCCAAATACATGTATACAAAGATAGAAATTGCAAAAGGTGGAAATGGAGCATACCTTCTAACTTAAGTGGTTGTTATTTGGTACAACCAACTTGAGGGACCCACCAAAAGTCTTCACTCCTTGCGTTCAAATGTCGAGAAGTTGCAAACATTCAAACAACAAATTTACCAAACCACATATCCTACAAGATCCATTAGCATGACCAAAATTGAAATCTATTTTATAATATGTAAGAGACAAGAGAAATAAACATGATGGGAAAGGTATCGGCTTTTACTAATAATATGCCAAAATGATACAATATATTGATAACATGAGATTCCTTCTCCTCAACTTGCAATCCTGGACTCCTCCTACATTAGAGATAGTTTCTAAGCACACAATAATATGGTATATCTCTCTCACTAACTATGACTAAATAGACCTGGATTTAACTAGATCTAACTAGATCTAGCCCAATATCATTTTATCTAGCCCATTTCCTCTTGATAGGGTGATTACATAGGCTTCTTGCATCCTTCATGAGAATGTAGCTAGACACATGGGGTCTCAAGAAGTTAGAAAACATCTGCAACAATGGACCCCTAGCCAACTCATACATAACAAGTCAAGTTGATCTCGTTGGTAATAACAAACTATAGAACCTTTTAATAAATTATGAAATAATTATTATTTCATAATTATGAAACTATGACAAAATAATTATGAGAAATTACTCAATTATTTAATTTCACCCCTTTAACATGTAATAACTCCCTTATAGGACCCATATAACTAAAATCAAGGGTGAAAGGGGATGCATTCTAGCTAGCGAGTAAGGTATGTTGAACTTGGGTCTCTCTCACTATAATGGAGTGACAAATAGGGTTATAACATATGGCCCCTAATGCAAGAGGTTAGAAGAGAAATTGATGTTCAACACATATTACAAAATTATAGAGCTCAAAATGGAAGGAAGGATCCAAGCTTGAAGAGATGAATCGAAGAAACTCAAATATTGAAGTATCAACCATGTTGATATCATCCTCAGTCGGGCATACCAATGCTCAGTCATAAAGAGAAATTCAACATGGCCGCCAACTATACACTGCAAATCCATGACATGAAATGCTAGGACATCTCCTTGAGGAATACACAATGGATCCATGAGACAAACCAATAGATCATTGCCACCAACAAATACAATGTGGATCAATGTCATAGTATACATCATTAGGACTATGGACACATAGAAGAGAGGTTCCCCAGAATAGTCCTCAAAGTTCTCCAGCAGAGTCGCCAATTCTATTGCAACAAAAACATATTTGATATAAGGATTTTTTGCTCTATGTATTTTGCCCAAAATCTACCACGTCGTGTGTGAATAAAGTGCAATTAGACCAATCCCATCTACAAGCATACAAGCATGCATACAAGCATAGAAATTTCAAAGCGTGGAAATGTAGTGTACCTTCTAACTGAAAAGGTCATTATTCAATGCAACCAACTTGAGGGATCCACCAAAGTATTCAATCCTTGTCTTCAAATGTTGAGAACTTGCACACATTCGAATAACATATCTACCAAACCACAAATCCTACAAGATCCATTACCATGACCATGATTGAAATATAGTGTATAGTATGCAAGAGATAAGAGAAATCAATGTGACGGGAAAGGAATCGACTTTCATTAATAATAATCCAAAATGATAAAATATGTAGATAATATGAGAGTCCTCATCCTCAACTTGCAATCCTAGTCTCCTCTTATATCAGAGATAGTATGTAAGCACATGAAAATATGACAAATCTCTCTCTCACTAATTCTGACTAAGTGGATCTGGATCTAACTGGATCTAGTCGAATCTAACTAGATCTAACCCAATCTCTTTTTATCTAACCCCTTTCCTCTTGATAAGATGATTATATAGGGTTTTTTCATCCTTCGAGAGAAAGTATCTAGACACCTAGGTGCTTGAGAAGTTAGGAAACTTCCAAAATAATGGACCCCTAGCCAACTCATACACAAACAGGTCAAGTTGATCTCCTTGGGAATGACAAACTCTTTAAGATTTTTCTCAATTATGAGATTTTTAGTATTTCATAATTTTGAAATTGTGACAAAATAATTATGATAACTTACTCTATTATGTAATTTAACCCCTTTAACATGTAATAACTCCCTTGTAAAACCCATATAACTAAAATAAAGGGTGAAAGGGGATGCATTATGGCCAAAAACTGAAGTATGTTTAACTTGGATTGCTCTCACTATAGTGGAGTGGCAAATAGGGTTAAATCATTTAGGCCAATAATCTTTATCATAACGCTACCAGGTTTCTTTGCAATATTTTGGAAACCAAGAAATTAGCTCAATGAACCAATATGAGGAGTTTCCATTTGGTATATTTATATTCTTCTCAAGTTACTATAATGAAATTAATGAAGCTTCATTAACAAGTATCATGTAAATCACAATGTCTTCATATATTTTCTATTCTTAAGATCAACTCTAGTTCAACTTATCCATCATTACTTAAACTATATAATATATGGAAATACCTTAATCACTTAACACCATTTATTACATACTTATGTGAGACATTTATTTTTATGCCATGGGAGAGGAAAAAAATTCCATAAAAGCTAATGCTCTGAACCTTGGATTTCCCATACAATATTAACTCGTGATTTACCAAACAAGGAAGAGAGGAATTAAATCATTTAGGTTATGATTTAGTGACATGACTTACCACTTTGTTCTCTGCCAAAATATTACTTGAGTTTTCAAATAGATCATACTCCCAACAATTGGAATGTATGACCTCAAGGGATCAATAGCAACCCAATGCCTTGCTAGTATGGCCTATACAATATTCAAGGAAGCTAGAATGGCCTATATGTGGTCATGAGCAGTCAAATAAATTGATGTCTATTCTCTCAATAGTTAATAAGCTTAACAAACATCATTAGAAACACTCTAAAGAAGTGCAATAGTCAGTTAATGGAAACAATAGATATCTAATCTCAAAATAAAATGAACTATGATGAATAAAAACATGTTAAGAATCTTTGTTTTCTAAAGAAGAATGAAATTATGAAATAATTGTACAGAGCTATAGTAGATATTGAATTCTGCCACCATTGGAATAACTAGACAATCATTTAAATACATTGCATTAATAGGAAAATGAATTTCTAGGTGAAGTTAATGTAAATACAATGGGGAATTCTTAATTTCAACCATGAATTCAACTACAAGTAGCATAGTGAGCATAGCTAATAAGAAAAATAACTCATAAAAACATTTTCTTCTTACCATAATTGTCACCATCAACACATTCAAATAAACACATTAGATAAATGATCGTAGCATAATTCATTAAAAAAAATTACACAATATTAAAATCAAACACAAATATTCAACCCCATAAAACTGAAGGGGAAAATCAACATTAGAATGGCTGCTCAATTCTCATATCCACAAACTCTAGTTACAATGTGGGTCCTGGCTCCCCATGTATCATCACTTCCTTGGCCAAAAAAGGATCCTTTGAGTATCAAGTTATGAGGAGAAATAGGAAAGGATGGGGGTAATGGAAAGGCCAAAACGTCGATCTTTCTACTCCCATTCCTCTCTCTTTTCCTCTCCTCTTTTCATTTTTCTATTTTATTTAGCTCTATTTTTCCTCCATTTGCCTCTTTTTTTTTACTCTTGCTTTGTATTTTATCATTTATATAACCTCATTAATTACCAAATATAATTTGTAGTTACTGAGCCTTACAATTATTCATTAGTTTGGATGCATTTTAGATCACTCCAAGAAAAAATACGCATTTGACTTAATTGTAGTCATAGATTCATGAAATTTCAACAAGACACTAGCCCCACTGCTTCTAGCTCCAATCTAGGTGCTAAACTAGATCCCATATTGACTAGCTACCTAAGAAATTCCACTATATGATTATGGAAACAATTTGAAGCCTCCTAAATGATTTTGTAAATGAAGGACACGAAAATATTGAAAAGGTAATAGTTCAGGTAATGTCACATGGATTAGCGGAGCCTCAAAACTCAAGCACAGGTTAGCCAAAATAAAGCATGTAATATAGAAGAACTTGTCATAAAGAAGAACCCTAATACAAGTGAACCCTCAATTTCATAATAAGAATGTCAACAAGAGAATCCACATTAGTAAGGCCCAATATCCCTTCCTTCTTGGGAATAATACAAACATCCCAAGAAACCATTGGTATTCCTCTCTCCCCACCATACTTAGACCAAAAAGTGACTTGAATCTTCTCAAGTTGTTTGAGATAAGTCCTTCTAGGAAGACAATAGGAGACTTAAAATCAGAGAGGGTTGAAGGATCCTCAAAACAAACATGAATATTCCTAAAAAGTTAAGTCCCTTGAATTACTAACTGTTATGCAACCAACTCACAAAATAGAAGAAAAGATAGGTCAACAACTTCAAAATCAGCCTCTTCGAGGGGGAAACTCCTTTACATTTCAACAAATAAACAATTCTTGGATGATTCAAATGAAAAAACCTCATTTCTGTATATAAGGAGCCTAAGGGGTCACAATATAATTAGAGCCAACATAACAATAATAATGTAAGGGCACAATAATAACAATAGTGGGCTTCTATGGGGCACAATAATAACAATATGGGTACAACATGGGAAAAACAATAATAATAATAAGGGGCTACAATGACAATAATAATAAGGAAATACACTAGTATTATAGGGACCTAACATGCCCCTCTCCTTCAAAAAAGTGTTGTCCTCAACGCTTGAGTAGTTATAGATGCTTATGCATAAAATTCTCATCCTCCCATGTGGAATCTTCAGAGGGTAAGTTCTTCCACTTGATGAGATACTCTGAAATTGATCGATTTCATAGCTGTCAATTTCTTGTTTCTATGATTGCTTCATGTTCCAATTACGAGACCAAGTGCAACAAATTGCACTCAAAATTCTAGGTGTTTTTCCTCTTTCTAAGGCACTATATTATGAAGATGTTCTTTTAAAACTATATAATTTACCTCTTTCTAAGGCACTATATTATGAATATGTTCTTCTAAAACTACTTGGATCTCCTTGATTTGATGCCTTGCATCCTTTAACTCCTTCCTATTCTAAGCCACCAATCTACCTTGAATATTCATTAGAAAAATGGGAGAGAAGTGACAATCTAGTTCCAAAGTGAACATATCTCATGCTAAAGTTAAGTTCATATACAAAACATAAACCTATCAACATGTCTTATAACATAAATGTGATCCAAACATTCCTATTATAAAGATATATGTTCCAATCAATCACAAAAAACTACAAGTGAATTGGCAAAAGCAACATGTCCACTCCTCTAAGAATGTGAATTACTACTATAATTAAATAACAATGTGTATTTATCTTAACTTTAAGTTACAAATATTAATATTTTTTATAGTTAACTGTACATCCAAACATGAAAATGACTTAACTACACCTTTTATAACACATACAAATTAACTTAATTAATAGTATAATTTATGAACTATAGCATAATTAAAATAATATAATATGATTTTTTGCTAACATTAAGAGAGAAATATTAATATTTTTTGGAATTAAAAGCCACATTTCAAAATAATATCATTGATGATTTTTTTGCTAATGTTAAGTGGAAAATATTGATATTGAATATTAATATTAAATATTAATTATCTAGTTCCAAAGTGAACATATCTCATGCTAACGTTAAGTTCATATACAAAGAAAAAACCTATCAACATGTCTTATAGCATAAATGTGATCCATGCATTCCTATTATAAAGATATATGCTCCAATCAACCACAAAAAAACTACAAGTGAAATTGCAAAAAGCAACATGTCCACTCCCCTAAGAATGTGAATTACTAATATAATTAAATAACAATGTGTAGTTATCTTAACTTTAAGTGACAAATATTAATATTTATTATAGTTAAAATGTACATACGAACATGAAAATGACTTCAGTGAACTTTCTATAACACATACAAATTAACTTAATTAATAGTATAATTTATGAACTATAGCATAATTAAAGTATAATATGATTTTTTTGCTAAAATTAAGTGGGAAATATTAATATTTTTTGGAATTAAAAACCACATTTCAAAATAATATCGTTAATGAATTTTGCTAATGTTATGTGTAAAATATTGATATTAAATATTAATATTTAATATTAAGTATCTAGTTCCAAAGTCACCATCTAGTTCCAAAGTGAACATATGTCAGGCTGAAGTTAAGTTCATATACAAAGCATAAACCTATCAACATGTCTTATAGCATAAATGTGATCCATGCATTCCTATTATAAAGATATATGCTCCAATCAACCACAAAAAAAATACAAGTGAAATGACAAAAGCAACATTTCCACTCCCCTAAGAATGTGAATTACTAATATAATTAAATAACAATATGTATTTATCTTAAGTTTAAGCGACAAATACTAATACTTATTATAGGCAAAATGTACATCCAAACATGAAAATGACTTAAGTGCACCTTCTATAACACATACAGATTAACTTAATTATTAGTATAATTTATGAACTATAGCATAATTAAAATAATATAGTATGATTTTTTGCTAAAATTAAGTGAGAAATATTAATATGTTTTGGAATTAAAAGCCACATTTCAAAATAATATCATTAATGAATTTTGTTAATGTTAAGTGGAAAATATTGATATTAAATATTAATATTTAATATTAAGTATCTAGTTCGAAAGTGAACATATCTCATGCTAAAGTTAAGTTCATATACAAAGCATAAACCTATCAACTTGTCTTATAGCATAAATGTGATCCATACATTCTTATAATAAAGGTATATGCTCCAATCAACCACAAAAAAAGTACAAGTGAAATGACAAAAGCAACATGTCCACTCACCCAAGATTGTGAATTACTAATATAATTAAATAACAATATGTATTTATCTTAACTTTAAGTGACCAATATTGATATTTTTTATAGTTAAAATGTACATCCAGACATGAAAATGACTTAACTACACCTTCATTACACTACACCTTCTATAACACACAAATTAACTTAACTAATAGTATAAT